>JAVYIG010011026.1:0-64039 GCA_035222895.1 Strongylocentrotus droebachiensis
CATTTTCATGTCTTGTATGATGTTTTTTTGTTCTTTTTTTGGGTGGTAATGTATCGTAACATATCACATGAAAGATTATTACGCATGCTTTTGTTATACACTTGTATACCTATATTTTTACATTAATTACAGCTACCAGAAAAATATATTGACAGGGTTGCATTTACTGACACAGTCATCACTGTTCAGAGAACGTTTCACTATTTATAAAAGCGTAACATAAAAATCGTATAAACCTATAGCATAAACCTATCAAGTTCATGACAAATGGAAGATTTAATGTGATAATTGTATTGTATTTCTTAAGTATATGATTGTATTTCTCAAGTATATTAGTTTTTTGAGTATGCGATATTATCTATACTCTCTATATCATATCTGGCTGTCAAAGCAGGCCACGTCTGCGATTTCAATGTTTGGAAATGGTCACTTGATTTTTGAGCTCTCTGTATAAACATCTATGAATGATGTCGGATTGAATGATGAAAAAATTAAATGTGTAAAATGTTACCAATAAGTTACCAATAAATAGGGAAAAAATAGTCAATGTTTCCACTTGTTATCAATTTTTGGAAAGAGTTGCTGAGCGATCTTGGGAGTAAGAAAGTCAGAGGGAATATAGTATCAACTAAAGTCAGTACGCCCCTAACAAAAAGTTAAATATTTGAATGTAATTTTTTACAAAGTTGTATAAAAACACAACCTTAGAGCAATGATAGAAACGGTATACTGTGATACATTTATAGGTACGCGCAAAAGTCAAGGAGATACTAGGTGAGGCTGCTTCAATGGCAGATCAAAAGAGATGCTCGTTAGTTGTCCCCCTCCATCCTTTAAAACTCCTTGGTATGAACATACTTACTCATTGAAAATAGCATAGTGCTCTAAGGAGTTACATTGGAAAATTTAACCATTTTCAAGGAGGGCGTGCTCACTTCTATTAGATACTGTAGACCTTGTATTCTTAATTTTCTGAGGGGAGCTGGTTGTGAGAGGTGTAAAATAGAAACTGGGAACAAATTTCCTTACATAGCTACCCAGTTTACAGGTAATCTTGAGCTCTGGTATGGGAATCGTATGTTGAGAGAACATGGCTATAATTCATTCTGGATTGTTTATCCTGCAGTAGTTTGATTGTTTGAACAGTAAAATAAAAACAAACTCACAGAAACTTGCTGGAAATCATCTTAATAAAAACCACAATTCTAATTTGAACATAATGACCTGTGTTAATCATTATGGTGTCGGACCTAGTTAATTACCTTGATTTCCTTATCTTTCTATGCTCATTTCTCGGCCCTATACATTTTCTACCAAAATCATTAGGCACATGTCGTTTATTTGTAATCTTGAACATTCAGTGTAAGTTTTGTTGGATTCTGTGAGAATCTATTTTCTACCAGTGCCTGCCAGAACTCAAGCTTATGTTCTACAGAGACATATTGTGACACATGAAATGGGTCATGGTCATCATCATTGTTCCTCGTATTAGCCTCTTTCTAATTGTTTCCTCCTTCCCTGTTTCGCTGCTTTTCTTCCTCATTGCAATTGTTAAAATATCCTTTTCATAATATCCTTGTTCATCCCTTCCTCCTGTATACTCATCTTATTTTCCCCTACGGCTATCAACAAGTTTTTTTAAAAGTAATTCGACAATTCGAGAACGATTACGGTGATACAATGTTTGTTTTGTGATAGATAAAACTATGGTCCTTTTAATAACAATTTTACCATATCTTTTGTAATTTCCATAGCAACAAATACATTGCGTAGGTCTACAAACTTTGCCGAACTCTCATACGCAATCTTGCATATAATTACCAAAAAGTAACTTGATATTTAAATGAATACATATCGATGAAAAAAATATATATTTAGTTACATATTTTCCTCTGAATTGGACAGTAATAATCTCTCTACATTTGTTTCTCACTATGTGTAGATTATAGGGAATTAACATAATAATTTATCAGACATCAAAGATCGATTGTGAATTGACTATTTGCTAGAATTCTATTTACTTATAAAAATTATATATGACCGTAAGTAGGCCTATAACTTTGTTAATGTCACTCCTAAGGTTTTCTTCCTTTTCTCATATGTTTAACATACGTAAACTACGAGGGTGAAATCATGTTTAATTGATAGAGTTGTATGCCCTTTGATAAGTCTTATTTTCCTCTCGAAGTGACACCATATCGACCACCTGGTCTTGTAATGTACTCGTGTGCCGTTGATAAGAGACTTCCTGTATCAAACCTTCGCTCAAGTGACGCATGAAACGATGACATCATCCAAAACTCGTCATGATGACTATATAGTATACGGGCGCAGAGGGCGGTAAACAGGAAAGTCGGAGCAGTGTCCGTCGAAATCTTCCACTCTGGAGCAAATTTGGCCAATGTTTCGTTTTTTAGTCATGGGTGGTTTTTTCTTATCATTGTAGTGGTTCATTTTTCTACATAATCTAATTTACCCTCTTTCTCTTCTTCTTCTTCTTCTTCTTCTTCTTCTTCTTCTTCTTCTTCTTCTTTCTTCTTCTCTTCTTCTTCTTCTTCTTCTTCTTCTCTTCTTCTTCTCTTCTTCTTCTTCTTCTTCTTCTTCTTCTTCTTCTTCTTCTTCTTCTTCTTCTTCTTCTTCTTCTTCTTCTTCTTCTTCATCTTCTTCTTCTCTTCTTCTTCTTCTTCTCCTTCTTCTTCTTTGATATTTGATTTATTGATTATCACAATCGCTCTCATAGCCACCTCATCATTAACTAATATACTTTCAAAATCAGTTGGTTACCTTGGCCCCATTATCTGGAATTCCTTGCCTTCTGACATTCAAAACACACAATTCAATGCACTCTTTAAAAAACGAATGAAAAGATTCCTTCTCTCTAAATGATCAAATTAAGTAATGTCAATTTACCTTGCCACTCAGCTTTGTAGAGTGCTGGAGTGTGGCGTCGCAACGGCCACACCCCTCCGGCTGTCGTTAGCATTATTCATGATTCATTTTTATACAACTATTTTTTAATTTTTTTTTTAACTCTGGTGATCCCCTCCTTACAAGCCCTTGGGGCTTTTTTCGGGACACCCTTTTCTTTCATTTATTTGTATTACTAGCTGTTATGTATGTACTACTCTGTTATCTTGATGTAAACAAGAAATTATGCATGACATACTGTTAACTTGTTTGTTTTTTAATTGTACATATTGGAAGAAATAAATGAGAGCTATATGCTCTCTCAATCAAACAAAAATAAAAATAAAATAAAAAAATAATAATAATAATTTGACCTTATATTTACTTTTAAGTATAATTTTTTTTTAATTATTATTGGGGGTAGTCCACGGTGTTTGGCATTTGTGGAGAAATAAATTGAATTTAAAAATAAATCGTTCGTACGTCATCATCATCATCATCATCAACAAGATATCCAAATCTTCACCATTATTTCAATGCGCCGTTGTCAGTATAGTCTCCTTTTTAGTCCAGTTTGCATTGCGGTGGTTATAATCTCATACTGATAAAGCTACAGAAGGGGCAGCCCCCCCCCCCCCCCCCCCGTTCATAGATTAGAAGAAAAGAGGGGAATACGATAATTGAGAAAGAGAAAGGAACAGAAAGAGATGTGAATATGAACCGTCAGACGTATTTCCTTTTGGTATTGCTTCATATTGTTTACAAAAACTTTCGCACATTAAATTTGTGTTCATCATAATAGGGGACCACCAACGTCAGAACGATTTGTTCAACTCTGCTGCAAGATGTTGCAAGAAGTAGGGCGCCCTACAGCGTTCAAACATTCCAATCCGGGTCATATCTCGTAGCTCTGAGCATACTGAAGTGAAAATAATACCAACCCAGGGCAACTGTCAAAACTAAATCTCAAAAGTCATCAAAAATCTTATGGATATGAAATATGGCCGTAGGCTACCAGTATATGATTTAATCATGATGATAATTACATAGAAAACACATTCGAACAGTACTTTACGCACAAGGGCAGTCACTGAAACATTTTTTTAAACTTGATGAGTCGGACCAATTTTTGCTGACCTGACGGTGGAAAAGAAACGGTCCACACATTTTGAAATATACCTGAACTTGCTATCTAAAATGTAACGGAATTTATTTCGCCAACAGCAACTAGTTTTCACTTGATTTCAAGTTGTCCGAATAACTATGATTTACTGACAGGGTTGTTGATTGCTGCAGTGGAATGGAAAAAATGCGGGGGGGGGGGTATCTTGTTTAGTAATCGTCTGATCAAACCGTTAATTCTAAAATTCTATCTGCTATTTATATCACATTTTGGTTTTACTGACTCAAAATCGTGACGGCATTCCGGCACGTCACCAAATGATAATATTATCAAATAATGATTGCCACCTTACACGCACGCATTGTGAGATAGTGAGTTCTCTTATCAGTAGGCCTAGTGACGGGATGCAAGCTACAGTAAAAGGTGGTGGCAAAAAAACCGAAAATATCTGGCGCCTCTATCACAAATATCAACTCTAGTGATTCTAAATTTTCCGCAGAATTTTGGACATGTAGTAATATTACAGAAAAATTACATTAGACTATTCGGACATTTCACTCCCCGAATATGAATATTCGGGAGATGCCCGAATTTGAGGTGGTCGTTAAAACTGAGAAAATCCTGGGGGCTACATCCCCCTACTCCCCACTTTCCCCTCTCTTTCTCGACGAACACACCATCATCATAAATGTAGGATATTACTTCTAACGGTCTATACCAATAATTATGTCAGCTTTAAAGATTTGCACAAAAAAACGAATATCGATTGCCTATCGTGCAATCGGACCAAAACCGTCTGCTAGAGTTGCGATCGCACTGATGCGTATTTTGTAACCTCACCAGATTCAGTGTGACCCACGCAAAAGATACACCTGCACAAATTTCATCCATGGACATTACTTTGGAATAAAAACAATTCATGACCTTCTTCTGGGATTGGATGTGACAATGATGGCCCCCGCACATGATGGAATCTGTGTTTTATGTTTAATTTGTGTGATTTTATCGCTGGTTTTGGTGCAGACGGCTACTTCGTTGCCTCACCAATCGAGAAGTGGGCCGGCTTGGGTTGAATGCACTACGCCGGATAGAGACTTGGCGGTAAGATTCTTGAACAAATTTTGACAAGGAGAGTTTGTTATCGTGTGATGATTAACATTTTCGCTTTTGTCTATGCTATTAAGTTCCATCTAATTGATAATTTGGATTTTTCTCTCTTCCTCCGTTTCAGGCATCTTCAGCTGGTTGAACCTATTGTTATGACCCCCCCCCCCCCCAAAAAAAAAAAAAAAAAAAATCAATCAAATTAATTTATCAGAAGAGTTTAAGTACTATCTACACCGAATGATTAAGCCTACTACTACTACTACTACTACTACTACTACTACTACTTCTAATACTCAAATAAATTTCAGCAGATAAACTTGTTTCCAGATCTTTCCATATGGCTACATTAATCAAAGCTTACCGTTTATCATCCAAATATATTTATCGCAAGTATAATAATAAGCACACGTGCAGACTTCTTATTCAATACTCGACTTATGAAATAGTTTCGGTGATACCTTTAAAAAGACAAAGGTTTCCATCAGTACCCACCCCTGTATATCAGGGTGGGGGTGGGGGCAACATACAGATAATCCCTTTATCATGTCTCATTTATTGTTTGTTTAAAGTGTTGTGATGCTCGGGAAGTCACTAAATTTAGAAAAAGAGGTATTTTATCTAATTTGTCATGTCACAAACTATTATGCAGTCAAACCACAGGATTTCAGGGCTTCATACTGAATGCGACATTCCTTTACATGCCTATTGTTCATTCTTTCTCTCTCTCTCTCTCTCTTTCTCTCTCTCTTGGTTTTATGTTGTCTTCATTCACTTTTGTTTTTTTCTTCTCCCTCGTTTTCTCTTCCTCTCTCTCTCTCTCTCTCTCTCTCTTTCTTTCTTTGTTCATCCATCCCTCATTCTTTTTTCTATCTATCTATAATTATGTCTGTCTATATCTGCCCAGTTATGCTTCTTTCTCTCTCTCTCTCTCTCTCTCTCTCTCTCCCTCTCTCTCTTTCTTTCTTTGTTCATCCATCCCTCATTCTTTTTTCTATCTATCTATAATTATGTCTGTCTATATCTGCCCAGTTATGCTTCTTTCTCTCTCTCTCTCTTTTTAATATTTTTTCTTCTTCTTCTCTCTCTCTCTCTCTCTCTCTCTCTCTCTCTTTTGTCTTCTTCTTCTTCTCTCTCTCTTTCTCTCTCTCTCTCTCTCTCTTCTCTCTCTCTCTCTCTCTCTCTCTTCTCTCTCTCTCTCTCTCTCTCTCTCTCTCCTTCTTTCCCTTTTTCCTTTTCTTCTTCTCCATCCTCTTACTTGATATCATTATTCGTCCTTTTGTTCTGTTCTCTTCCATATTCACCTTATTTTCACGAAGTGACGGTAGTGAGGAAAATCGTAATGCAAAGTGAATGCAATTTTTTTTCACTACCGTCACTTCGTGAAAACAGCGACGTTTTTCAGCCCCACCCCTTCCTCTCTCATCCTCTTCTTTCCCTTTCCCTCTCTCTCTCTCTCTCTCTCTCTCTCTCTCTCACTCACTTACTCTTTCACACACCCCCTCCCTCTCTCATCAATTACTTCTGTGAGTCTGCTATTTTTTAATTCCCCCTTCTAACAATCGCTTGTTGCAAAGCTTGTCTGGTATGTTTCATCGCAGCGTCACATAGCATTACTCATTCCCGCGATCAAGAATCCATTATTCTTTACAATATACCGGGAAAAATCTCTTTTATTATCAATTCTAAGCATATCTCCTCCTGGTATGCGCCATTTCTGCAAATGGGTCTTTAACCAAAATAGTATTTAAAGTGATAAAACTGGTCGTTTACAGTTCATCCATTCTATATTGATTCCGTAAGTGCTTTGTGAATAATGGGTTGTATATCCTTTTCATGAAAGCATTTGCCGCGGCGTACTTTTTTAAACATGTAACAATTGTATTAGGTTAGGAAATATTTTTCGTACTTTCACTGTAGGGGAATAAAAACGCATACCAACGAAAAACTCTTAAAAATGAGAATGAGCTATCACTTGCTGGTGTGCTTGAATCTTAATAATGATGTTTTAAACAATGTTTAAGTGTACTAGCCCTTTCTGTACGTCAACTGAAGCAAGCATGCAGTAGAGGGTTGGATTTCAAATATGAATTTGTGTGTGCACTATGAGGTATTCCAAATAATAAGAAATCAATTCATTATTGCTGAAAGTCCACTTGGCCTAGACCTGCAGTGAAAATCACTGCACACAGAAATGGGTATATGGGACTTCCCAATCAAAATTATTTGAGATGAAATGTTGTCCAAACTTTTCAGCTATACTTCTCATCATTATTTCGAATAGGAGGGCATTTTAAGTGCCATCTTTTTTTAAAGGGACATCTACTAAATTTATTTTCTTCCATATACTGACATGGAAAAAAGCAAGAAAGAGCAAGGTCACAAATTATGTCCCCCTACCCCCTCTACCAAAACCCGACCTTCTCTTTAAACACGTGAATGTCGGGCTCAAGTTCACACTCTAAGCATTCAAGGTTACGGTTTAACCCAGCATCACGGTCATGACTAAATGAACACATCATAATAAAACCACTTCCTATCGATGTTGTAAACATTTTTCATCGAGACAATGGGGATACATTAAACGATGTGAGCAGGAAAATATTGAACATAATTTTTGTTTAGGAGGGCGGTGGCATTGTCTGCTATGGTTAATACAGCCTATATGCCTAGTCGCCGAGAATATTGAGCTCATCTCATTTCCAATGTCAATGACGGTGTACATAATTTCATGCAAGCGACCAGTTTGTGCACCCTTTCCTTCAACGCTTTCACGTAGATTAATGTATGTTGTAGGCCTGTAGCAAGTACATTTAAGATTTTGTTAAGGATTAAAGAGTTGAGACAAGGTATATTCAAGATCATGTTACTTTGTCTAGGGCGCAACTTAGAAAATTCTTTGAAAGTGAGCAATAATTTGTCGCACGAGCATATTATTACATGCGACAATTATTGCTCCTGGCTTTATTTCGTTGCAATTATATTTTCGGTTAGGTATACAATATTTAGGTTTGAAATTAGTGTTGGGTTTAAAATTCGGTTAGTGTAGGACATTGACGCGGAGCTATTGTGTCTCTGATTGAAGCAAACCGATCTCAAGGATCACCTTAATGATCTATGATAATGATTAACCCTCACTAAGGTAACGAAGCGAACTTCCATGTATTCAATAAAATTATGAGACATTAAATTGTATCCCTTGACTGTGGCATACTAATGCGAGGCAAGAATAACCTCCGAACCGTTGTTAAAATGGCATGCTCGATTTAGCTAATGCTATAATCGATGAACCGGTTTAATAACAAATAGTTTTAGAGGATTCATAACAAGTGAGAAAAAGTTGATGTTGGGTAAACTCTAGGAGCTAGGGGCAGCTCAAGGGCGTTCCGCTAAGTAGCTGCACAGGTTTCTACCCCCTCCCCTCCGAAAAAAAAATGGTCATGAAATTTGACATTATTGGTCAATAAGATACTACATCTTGGAATAATATACCCATAATTTTCTCAATGTTTAGCGCATACGCCAATAATAATTCAACGCAACGTTCGGTCTGTTCATTTTACATTCACTTTTTGTACGAAATCCCTCTCGGATGACGCGTCAATAAACGCGCCAGTCGCTGACTCTGTTCTCCGTCAGGGTTATGACGCATCCTGGGCAACAAGCACTACTCACACTTTTCGCCTCGACTTCGTACTCTGATTAAGTCGTCTGAGGTAAATATTTTCAACTTAATCGCCATGTTTGTTTGTCGTGGCAGGGCAAATGACCCAGTCACACGTTGTCCTAATGATGAAAAGTATAAGTCCTCATGGAGAGGGGAACAAATCCACTTCTGAAACACTTGGCAAATATTTGCGGCGCCTTGAGCACATATTTGGTCCCAATATTGGTTCTCTTTCTAAAGGAATTAAAGGCCAGGTCCAACTTTTTTAGTCTGGGTTGTGGTATGATGTATACAACATGGCAGTTCAAATATGCTTGGGAAAATGAACGTCCGGAAATGTTTTAATAGAACAAGCTTTGTGAAATGAAATTGCCGTTTTCAAGGGGTAAGAGTGTGTGTCTTCTCAAAAATTCATCACAATTTGATACGAATTAGAAATGATGAAAACCAAAGCGGAAACCTTTAGTAAGAGATCAGTCTGTATAGCGTTAAAGCGGATTGAACGTAATGGGATTTAGAATGCCGAAACAGGAAATAGACATGACTGTTTGCATTTGAAACTACAATATATTTGTACATGCATCAGTATAGGCAACTTGCCCGGTACCGGGTACCGGGGAGGGGGTTGGGGTCTGCAACCCCCCCCCCCCCCCCCCTTCCCCGATAGTTTTTAAAATTATCAGTTTTCGGGCAATTATCTCCCTATAAAATAAATCAGTCTTCCTAAGTTATAGTTTGATGATAAAACTTTCATTTTCATTTATATCAAAATGTCGACATTTTCGATCGCTCCCTACACTTTACAAACTAATAATAATAATATAGAAACTGGAAAATTGATATTTAGCAAACAAAGTCAGCCTCTTTTGCAACAGTGGGCCCATATAATTATATGCCTTTGAGTGTCATGATACCGGGTAGCTCCATGATGATACAATGTACTAACGACCCTATTGTTGCGAACGTTTTTTCCTTCTTGTAATTCTTCTTATTGTGTGTGCATTCAGTGGCGGATCTAGGGGGGGTTGGGGGGGTTGCAACCCCCCCCAAAAAAAATCCGGGGACCATTTTTTTAAATCTTATCGCAAGAAAACGCCATTTTCACACACAGATTTTCAAAAATTTTCCCTACTGTGGGAGGGGGGACACCCCCCTCCCACACCCTCCCCCCTCGCTCGCTCCGCTCGCTTGGACTCGGTCGCTACGCTCCCTCGCATACCACCCCAACCCCCCCTTTATAAAAAGCTGGATCCGCCCCTGGCATTATACATCATGATGGGGGTAATTATACATCACGATGGGGTGAGTCGGGTGACGAATATGTTCATGGATTTTTACATTAGAATCAGAGCTTAGAAAAATTGATGTAAGACCCTTCTCCATCAGCCCTTTTTTTCAGAGGTTTGAAGACGGCTCCGTTCATCTTAAACATTGACTTATGATTAGGGTAAGAGAGATAAACACTTCAGTTCTCTCTTTCCATGGACCTACTAATAATCTGTCTCTCTCTGTCTCTGTCTCTCTTTTTTTTCTCTCTCTCTCTCTCTCCCTCTCCCTCTCTTTCGGAAAACAGTGCAATGAGGGGCTCAGATCGGAGGTTGATATGAACATTAGCCTATAAGCTGGTGCAGGGATGCGAATAGAATGAGAATGAAGTAAGAATATGTCTGGGTAAAGAATAACATAGTTGGGAGAAAAAAAATGTAATTGTCAATAATGTAATCGAAGTTTTAAACAGCGTCCAGAAAACATTTACCCTCTCTAACCTCACACCCTGCCCTCGCCTTACTCCTTACGTAATGAAACAGGGGATGGGAGACAAGAATTGCTGTTCAGAAATACAGAAAACACATGTATTATACAGACTAAAATAATATAAGAATTAGTCTTCTACATAATAGAGGACTTGTCCCCTGGGCCCTATCCGGGAAATAGGATGCCGTGGTATAGTGGTTCATTCACTTGACTCTCAATCCACGGATTGAGGGTTCGAATCTCAGCCCGGCACTAAGGTCATGTGACAAGACAGCAATCCACATTGGCCACCCTCCACCCATGTGTAAATGGGTACCTGGTAACTAACCAGGGTAATAATAATGATTGCGGGGCCCTCATGAAGAACAGCATTGACGCCGATGAGGCTTCCCTTGGACAATAAACTTATTATGAAATAAATATATTGTTATGGGATCGGATAGCTGGGGAACTTAGGGACCCCAAACTACATCAATCATTAGGAATATAATTATACGTACCCTTATTTAAGTAATAAATTAACTATTTCGGAAAATACAATGAATGCTCTCTTTGTTAGCTCGTCCTCTCTATTCAACTTGTTTGCAATTCTCTAGCAGAATACTGATTGTCAATTGAACGCGGAAAACCATTCAGAGGGGATCCACAATGTCAATATTTTCTGTTAAAGATAAGATAGATTTTGAGGCCGTAAAACGGACAGTAAAAATGTCAGATTCCATTTACCTATTGTTGGGATTTTCTGAGAGGTACTAAATGAAGGTTGCAGGGCATTGTACTGAGCCGGTCTCTTTTGTATGCTTCGGTTGAAGTAAGTATTTTTGAGAAGAAAAAAAATATTTTGACCAAAAAAATGTGTGAAATACTTGCGAAAATGCAAGAAAGAAATAGTGCTTAGACTTAGGATCGGCTAACCCAGAAGGAAAGAGAGAGGGAGAGGAAGAGAGAGAGGTAGAGGGTGGAGAGCGAGAGTGTATGGAGTAGAGAAATGAAGGAGGGGAAGAGAAAGAAAGATAACAATAAATATTATATGAGGCGAAGAAAAAATAACTTGAGGGCGGGGCTCTGGAATCTGTTGGGCGGCAGAAACCAACAATGCACATAATCTTAATGCCTCAATTGAAAATGTAACGCAAGATGTTATCGCTCCAAGGCATCATTACATCCCAACGTATTGGAATACTTTTCCACTTCTTTCCAAAGTCCTCCAGTTTAAGAACCTCTTCTCTGCTACCGTAAAGTCTAGAGCAAGAAGGGCGTTAACTCATATCGTTTCAAACAGATATAATGTCCCTCTGGCTCTGAACATGATGCTGCTAACATGTTGTTGAAAGGCCAATGTTCTACACGAGTGTTTCGTTACATTTCTCATAATACTCCCAAGAAAGATTAAGGTTCACTACAACTTGCCCAGTTTATCCTGAAAATAAAACTACGTGTACTAAAAAGTAAAGGTTTTACTATTATGTGTGTGGGTTCCCCCCCCCCCCAAAAAAAAAAAAGTGTATGAGTCATGTTTGAACACAAGTGACTACCGACCAGGGGCGTCGCTACAGGGTGTGACTCCTCCCCTAAACAATTATATTGACAGATCTTTGATAGAATTTGGGAGGCTTTTGGGCTTGCTTTCAATTTCTACATGCGCATCTTTTGATTTAATTTATAATCATTTTTAAAGAGGGCTATAAGACTATAAGACTTTTGGGAGGCTTGAGTCCCAAAGCTCCCTCTAAAACCGCTACAAAAAGACTTTTTTGGTAATCGAAAAGTTGTATTATTTTTGCTGCTGTGGGTGAACGTTTTGGATAATTTGGGGCTAAGTTGGGGCCACCCCCCCCCCCCCCTCCAGCCCCAGACATATAAAGTGATCAATTGACGCCCCTGTTGCATATCAATCATACAGTCTAGCGTGACCACTTCTCATTTTAGTAAACTATCATAAATTTGGGTCTTAACGTTGCCAATTTGGTCAAGGGTAATGAGCTTTTGGTCTACACAGAACACTTAAAGGTTAAGGTCTTAGCAGGATTGTGATCGTGAATCAGTTTCATAGTCCGTCCTACTTTCTCGGACGGGTCATCCACCAACTATTGTTCATAACTGATTATTTGTTTTCAATTTGGAGACATTGCAAGTAATATCTGCCTGCCTCTGCATAACCGAATAGCTCCACTAAAATGTCCATTTTTACTTTACACTAACAGAAAGTACAGAAAGAATCAATTATCCTTTATCATTATCAATATAATAATGAATATACAATAAATATATAAATAATAATTAATGAATAAATATCATCAGTAGGCCTATGAAGTATATGATAATCAATTTGTAGAGTAGACCCTACATCGTGTACTGTTTAATATAATCGTAATTTTGCATGTAAAAGAGTTTAGATCATTACAAACTTCAGCTTAGATTTGTACGATATTGTTAGGAATTTTCTATTTTCCATCAATTTTTCTGTTTTTTCGTTGTTGTTGTTTTGTTGAAAAGGGATTGTGAACATTGAATGGACTAAACAAAAACATTTTTTTGGTTGTCCATTACTTCACTGAACGTTCATGACACTCACAGTAATCGACAAAGTGCCCCATCCTATAAAAAACTCATTCCTGGTTTCTTGAAAAATATCGAATGAAATCGAGAAAATATGTGACTGTTGAATAACCTGTTAATCCTTATCAAATGTGAAATTCTAGGGCATCTTGGAGTAATAGAATCCGAATTTTTGGTTTAATTTGACGTTCGTTATCTCATCAAGCCCCGGGCATACAGGTATTTCATTTCATGTGACCTTTGACCTTTGCATTTGACCTTTCTGGAGGGGACACGGTTGGTTTCTGAGGAGTGACTGCCGACTCTGCGTGAGACGAGAGGAAGATGAGGAGATGCTGAATAAGAGACGAAAAGTTGGAGAAAGTTGAAATTAAATGGATGAAGAGACAGAAATTATGGTGGATAATAAGGCGAGAAAAATACAAGAATATGAAATGAATGTAGAACTTATTAAAACTCTTCTGAAATTTGAAACAGTGATTCTACCGTCTAATAGGAAATAAAAGAAAAAGAAAGAATCATTAGATGTAAAAGTGATAAAGAATAAAGAGAGATGATGTGAAGGTCGTCGGTGATAGGGTTTAAAGAGCAATGAAGGTTTTTAGTTTATTGGTTTCTCAGAATGATAAATGACTAAAAGAAAACAGTGTTTTTGAAAATAGATAAGAGATGAATAAGATAATTCTAGGAAGCAAAGGAAAGGAGATGGAGAAAGAGAGATCATAGGGAATATCAATGCGAGGGGCCTGAGGAAAAAGGAGGCCATAATTAATTTAACAAATATCATCAGATATAGGCCTAGTGGGCGTGGCTAGCGAAAAGTCAAATATATCAAAAGGCTAACGGAATTGATATAACAAAAAGGATTTTGAAAATGTGTATGTATTTAGAAATGTGAAATAGATTTCAGAAAAAGTGGGTCGGTTGACGCGACAAGACTGGAAGAAAGATAGAAGATGATACAATGGAAAGGACAAGAGCAACCGTGTAGGATTTGTCTTTTTTGTGGGGGCACAGGGGTTCGCCGTCTTTTTCACGCGATTAGGTGTAATCGCTTATTTGTAATTTCAGGGGCTATACATGGCGTAAACAGTGTTTTATATCTATGTGCATATATATTTACCTTTTGTTTGATTTGTTGTTGTTGTTGTTGCATTTAACAAAAAAGTTTTTTGTGGTGACTCCTGTGGCACCAGAAAATATGTGTGGGGCACTCAACCAGCCCCCCCCCCCTCCCACCCCGCCCCCACCCTATTGGCCACGGCTACGCCGCTTGGCAAGCGCTTCGTTATTGATGAACTTTGCATACAAAGATTTAGCTGATAGAAAACATGCAAAATAGCAGCCAAAATAGCGATACCACAAAAAGACGGTAGGCTGAGAGGATACGGCTTAAGATCGGAACGGATCTAGACGTACCTTATGATTACCTTAACTCATTAATCAGCTGGCAACGAGGGGATGAAGAGATATAACAGCAGTTGGTCGTGACGCACGAAGGGGAAATTAATTGCTGATTTAATGGGGCACCTAAAGAGCTTGATTGCCTGTCATATCACGCAGGGATGGCATATAGGAACGTGCAGTTCTACATCGGAAACATATTACATTAGCTCTAGACACCGGTAGTTAAAAACAAAAAACGAAATTGCATTTACAAAAACGTAAACAAAGTACTATACATGGAGAAGCCTAACATATACTGCGTTATGAAAAGTATATGTTTTATTTTATATTGACACGAAGTGACGTCCAAAATTTATTTAATACCTAAGGTACCTCCTTCCAGCCCCCCCCCCCCAAACACCTGGATTTCTCGAGCTATATACATGTAGTGTCGCCCCATGACTTCAGCCCCCCCCCCCCCCCCACCCACCGTTCTGAAGAAAGAAAAAAGGAATGAGAAGATTTTGGCCTTTAAAACTATTTGTCTTGTGTATAATTTACAGTCGGACGTTTCTGTTTTCCCTGTTTATAGATGATTTTCTAATTTTTTTTAAATATATCTAACAGTTTTTATATCGGAGAATCGCAGGACATAACAGCCAGATGAGTAATACATCCCCGACAATTATCAATACTGAAAATCATTTCGTTGTTCTTATCCAGGGAAGCTACATCAGTAATAATAATGATGTTCCCTTTAACATTGGCTGGCATTATTGCCAGTTTAATACCACGACAGGGACAACTGAAGAAAAAAATTAGCTGGATCAAAATTGGTAATTTATGGAAAATACGTGCATGTCGAAACGTTTTCTGTGTTTGTGAGAGGACGGTTAGTACCACTATTGCATGTATATTCTTTTTTATGAATTCAATTATAACAGTTTTGTGTATAAACATCTCCCTTGCTGAGCCATTACGTATACAAGTTTGTTTGTTTTTTTCTTTTTCGATTTCATCCATCTTTTTATTTCCACATTTAACGATCTAGCAAACTTAATATTTGCGATGACAGCTTTACACAACTTCCATTTTTTTTTAGACTATGCAATGGATGATCACGGATGATCACGTCTCGAAAGATGCTGATGCTCGTTAATTCTTTACCATTCCATGATATGAACAAGCAAAATAATTCTTACGACGCCATAATGCTTTATACGACGTTTCAGAGAGATTTTTTCTTAGATGCTTTTGTATGATGGGGCTGTGGGTCATAGATTGAGGCAAGCAGAGCAGAGGTCCATAGAAAGTTATGATCGAGTTATGAAGGAAAGAAGATTGGGTGTAATTTATCGCTTATAATTTAGATACGAAGAAAGATGGGCAAAAATAATTCAATACGTTGAGAAGGTATACACATGTGAGTTATATCCAGGGAAAAAAAATTGCTGCTACATCTGTAATATAAGCATACAGAACGTGTCCCCATCCCATATCCCCTCCTTCTTTCTTCCCCCCCCCCCCCCTCTCTCTCTCTCTCTCTGCATGTCTGTCTGTCTCACTCTATCTCTCTGTATGTCAAACTCTCTCTCTCTCCCCCCCCCCCTCTCTCTCTCTCTCACGCTCTCTATATGTATCTCCCTCTCCATCTCTCTCACTCTCTCTCTCTATTTATCTTCCATGAATTCATGAATTTATTTTCAATTTATATTTCCATTTTTCTTTCCTTTTAACGTAATACCTAGACGTCTCCATTTGAATGGCTTACACGGGTTCCAATACAATAGCGTTATACACTTTAGAATGGTTATTGTGGAATATTTACATGTACATTTCGTCCATACGTTAATGTACATTGGCTGTTCAAAACTGTCTTCTAAAAAAATCAATTTCCACCAAATCTCGTTTATGGATTCGAAAGGCTTTTGTAAGCGCAGTTTCATAAATTCTCCCTCCAAATCCTCTTAGAGAAAATTGGCTGCGACATGACAATTTCGACAACGCACTCACTCGATTTTAGATGATGAAATTGAGTCACTCTCACGCATAACGCTCCCATAAAATATGTTATTTACATTTATGGTTTGTTTTCAGGCCTATGAATAGAGGAGAAGGCAACATTGATACCGATTTCGAACTAAACTTTCATTTATTGAAAACTAAAACTATTAGTCTCTACACGACAGGATATACAGGGTCAATTGCATGAATAACAAACGGAATGAAAACATTTCCTTCTGCGGTTTATGAAATTGTATATTTGTGTTCTTAATGATTGGGGCGATGGATTTATCACATTGCATCAAGTTTTTAGAATACTTTGCAATCATTGTTGTCGTAATGTGTTAACAATCTGTAATCAGGAGAAAAAACAAGGCATCCGTCACTGATAATTCATTACTTCTTTATGATAGATCATAGTACAAGCTCCATCTCTCTCTAAGGCCCAAAAAAAAAAATCATTTGGTTGTCCTCGACCGCCCGCTCGTCATTTTCGGGCCGCTCGTATTTTTTTTTTTTTTTTTAATATTTTTTTTTTTTTTTTTAGATCTAATTCAATATTTTTTTTTTTCATTTTTTTCATTTTTTTTTTTTTTTTTATTTAATTTTTTTTGGGGGAGCAATCTTAAATGCCAAACATACCATTTTATGGATTTGCAAGGATCAAAATGCGTCCCGTTGCCAGTTTGGTCTTTTCAGTACGCAATTAGGTATTTATTAAACTTGCCATTTTTTATTTTTCTATGTCAAATGCCGTTCATTCAAATCAGGTTCTGAGCATTCTTAAACTCATTTTTAAGCCCATCTGTACTAGTTTACAGGAGGGATTAGACCACCCTGCAAGGTCACTGGACAGGTGGTTATCTCATCAAATCAGCTCTCAGTTAACATAAGAAAAAGAGGATCATGGGGGACCAATGGTCACCGATTAGGCATTGTTTGCTACATAGAGGGCGCAAGTAGCTATAAGTAGTACAATGGAGATTTAAAAGGTGCTGTATTTCAAAGCCCAAAATACTTTCTGTGTTGGTCTTGATATTCATTGTACATTAAACTAGTCGTTTACCATATTAAAGTGTTTTATAGACTTTGTTTGTTTAAATGCTTGACAATCCCAATTATTTTTTTTTTTAATGGAAAAAAAAATATTAAAAAAAAAAAAAAAAAAATGGGGGAAAAATCCAAAAAAGACACACAAAAAATGAATTTAAAAAAAAAAAAAAAAAAAAAAAAAAAAAAAAAATCCGCCCGCCCGCCCCTACTCCAGAAAAGCAATCGAGGACAAACAAACAATTTTTTTTTTTTGGCCTAATACCCACCCTCTTTCTCTTTCTCTCTCTCTCTCCGTTTGTGTGTCCTCCTATCTTATCCTTTCAGACCTATCTCTCTCTCTCTCTCTCTCTCTCTCTCTCTCTCTCTTTCTCACACCTTCTCATCCCCTCTCTTTATATTTCTCTCTTTCTCACTATCTGTCCCTCCCCTCTCTCCATTTCTATCTCTATCTTCCCCTCTCTCCCCTCTCTCTCTCGCTCTCAGTACCTTGATTAATGATGCTCATTGTTCTGTTTTACGTTTTATTCTGAAGTGTAGGCCTACGAATGCGTTGATCCATGATTTTTTAAAGTGTGTGTGTGTGGGGGGGGGGGGCGATCTCGAAAAAATAAAAGAGAGGAAAATGGAGGTATGCACACTTTTAAAGGGGCACAAAACAAAATTAAGTGGCGCAGTGTTTTATGTTCATACTTAATTATGCACGAATAGGTTTGAAAAGGGGTACTAGCCTAATAGCCCCCCCCCCCCCCCAACGCAATCCGCTAGTGGGCTTACAAGCATCTCTAGTGCGGATATCAACATTATCGTAAATATATCCATTCTTAACATATTAAGAATCTCCAAAGAACATTCTGTCTACCTTAACGAAAAAGAGAAAAAATCTTGAGAATTACATACGTTCAAGATCGAAAAATGTGTAATGTGTTTCTGAAAGCATGACAGAAACATCATAAATCAACAAAAATTGCCAACTGAAACAACATTTTGAAAATATGCTTTAAAATGGCTTGAACCTCCTGAGAATCATCGCAGTCGACCCAAAGCTTCTGATAAACGTCATCAGACATTGAACATTCAAGACGACCTATTTTTTCTGTGAACTGATTTAAAATGTTGGCAATAGTATACCCTTCACCTCAATAGGTTATTTCTAAGTATCGAATTATCATCGAAATAACATTCATTGTCTCTCAAGACTGCTCCACTCAACATTTCAAAATTGTTTGGTCGCTTAGGAGGTGCCCCAAGAAAATGGAATTACCCACTTGGTCGTTATTGCTCTTTCGGTCTCGCACAGTCTCCCGATCACTCGAATGTGAAGTTAACAAGACTGTTTAATGTTCAGAGTAGTTACAAATTATTAAAAAATCTCCTCTGTGAGTTGCATTATTATTTTGATTAATTTCCCGGCTCAAACAAAATTTGTGAGATCTGGGAGTAGGTGTCATCATAGGAACACCACACTATCCCATAAATAGCAAAATGTGTGTGTCTATATCAGCTAGTAATAACAATTCAATGGAAACGCGTTTTATTATTTTGAAGAAAAAAAATCAGCCGGCAAGGTCTGAATTGTCTTTGCCGTTTCTCATCGACCAATCTCTTCCTTGGGGCCAGATGAGTAATCAAATCCTTAATGACTTGTCATTTTGCTTGGGCACGCTGTATTCATTTCATATCTCCCATTTGGGGACCGTAATGTGTTCTCTGAGGGGGCGAATGTTTTGAGCTGTGACAGGCTCTTCGTAACCATCTCTGACAGGCCGATGATAGGCTAGATAGCCTCCCATGATCTAGGTCTGAATCCCTCGCTATCCATGGATCAATAGATTCATGTTCTTCTCTAGAAGTTTCGACTGCTCCTCAAATTCATGAGCTGACAAAAAAAGAGCAGGACATATTGGTCGCATATGACTATGGTAGAGGTGTGTTTGTCGTTTTGTGCGTTCTGAAAATGTTAACATTTGACAACAGATTATTTTTGTAACCCCACAGCCCAATACTTATAGCAGCGTTCCTGTCCTCACCACCCCCTCCCCACCCCAACACCCTACCCACCTCTTGTTGTCCTCATGTTCTCTAGGATGAGCTAAGTGTACTTCGAAATGCCACCTTCTATCAACGTCTCTACTGTCACTCTGTTTACTCACTTCTACGCCCACTCTAATCCTCCTCTTCCTCCACCCCAAAACCTCCCCTCTCCTCCTCCTCGTGACCCCCAAGACCTCTTCTACCAGCCTCCACACATCCACTCTTTATCTATCTCTACCTCCTCTCCATACTTATCTATCAATGTCTCAACTGACACTCTTCATACCCATCTCCATCCCCTTTCTCCTCCTCCTAGCAAAATGTTGTCTGCAATTTGGCGATGCCCCCCTCCTTTCCATGAACTTCTAAATATGCACCCTCTTTGCCCATCTTACTTCCCTTCTCCCACTTCTATCTATTCCTCCTTAAGGTATACGATAAGATTTGTCCCTAAGTACTTGTGGGAGCTACACTACTTAGAGATGCTCCCTCCCATTCAACCAACAGATCCCATCTTTACCCATCCCCATCGCCCCTCTCCTATTAATAAATGTTATCCTTATGTTCGTCCATGAAGAGTTCCTTGGCAACGGCAACCCCTCTCCTGTACATAATCTATCAACCTCTCCATATTAATATGTATCCCGATCTTCGATCTCCATCCATTTTAACCGCCCCTCCCCCCCCCCCCTCCTTCTTAATAGTTGATGTTATCCTTATGTAAGCCCATGAGGAGTTTCTTGGCGGTAGCCGAAACCCGTGACCACCCCCCCCCCCTCCCCACACACACACACACACACACACACATTCTCACATCAGGGCCTTTGTGGGGCACCTGATTGTGGGGTATTTCTGTGCGTTCCAGATATACCTTGTGGTCCCCTACTAGTGGGGTATGTACAACCTGGCGATAACAACCCGGCGGTGTGCTTACGATGTTACCATAAAAAAGTGTGCAAGTTTTAGCACACGCTCACAAAATGTCATTTATGGGGTACCACTTCTAATGCCCCGCAGGGTATAGGACACCGAATATACAGTCATTTGAAAGACTTTACTCTGTGGGGTCCTGAAAAAATACCCCACAAAGTAAAAATGCCTCACAAGGGGTATGTGAAGCGCACATAAAACCCCACAAGAATGCTGAGGTGAGAGCACACACACACACACACAAACACAAACACACACATTCTATCGATCGCCACATAATTATGCCCTTCCAATTTATGTTTCCCCCATCTTCGACCATCCTAGGCGATGGCTCTCTTTCCCCCATTATATAAACTTCTCCATATACCCCAACATGTATCTTCATCCATTTTCATCACCCCCTCCTTTCTGCCCCTCCCCCATCTTTCTCCTCTCAGTTAATGTTATCCTTATGTTCGTCCATCAGGAGTTAGTTGGCGATTGATACGAACCCCACAGTGAGTACCACCCGTCTACGTGCTGTGGATCAATGCAAACACGTCAGTTCAAAACCACCAGAAAACGATTACCATTTTTTGTCAAGACTCTAAGTATTTTTTTAAAGGCTTTAACCATTTTATTGAAGGCTTTAATCGCTTCTTTTCAGACTTCAACCTTTTCTATAAACACTTTAAAACAATTCTTAAAAAAGACTTATAATATTTCGTTAACATATTTAATGGTTTTTAGGCTTTAACCATTTCTTTAGAGGCTTAACAATTTCTTAAGAGACCTTTACAATTAAAAAAAAATTAACCAAAAGGCTTTAAACACTTCTTTAAATGTGACCTTCCTGTGATAGTAGAGATCTTCTTCAACTGAGACATTAAATTTTGTAATCGTCATTAAATTAATTATGAAGATGAAAAAAGTACCTTAATAACATTACCCATGGAAGCCTCATCAGCATCAATGTTATTATACTTGAGAGCCCTGCAATTGGCATTATCCCCTCCATCATGCCAGCCAGCCATGAGTAGAGAGTAGCAAATGTGGTGGATTAATGTATTGCCACATCCATGGGCTGGGATTCGAACCCTCACCCCTTGGATTGAGAGTCAAGTGAACGAACCACTATACCACGACACCTCCACATTACAATGATTATAAAGAGAGTTATTTTTGTGGCAAGGAAAGGGGTGATATTCAATTCAATTCAATTCATTTATTCCACAAAACTCGTTAAAACAAGTAAAATGTTTTTTTTTAATGCAGGAACAATCGAAATATTACAATAGAAATAAAAACATACAGTTAAGAACGATAAATAACATATTCATGGCTTCAAAATGTTTTACCGCTACCCCCCATTTCCTAATCCCCTTTCAATCTTTTCTAAACATTTCTTCAATCCCCTGTCTTCTTGACCTTACATCATAGGTTCATTCATCATGAGGGCTAACATGAGTTTCGTATTCTGATCTCAAATCGAAACCATCACAGGCTTGTATCTGTGTCCTCGGGAATTAAGAATGGAACATTAATTCATAATTCATCCCGGCTGACACCGAACTCCTTAATTGCCATTATCACATCCGTTATTCCTGACATCTCGCCCCATCATCTCTTCAGAGGTTGAACTTGTCAGAGATAAATCAAAGGCAGGTTTCAACCAGTCACTCGTAAAGACATCGCTGATACAAGTACAGGCAATTATATGAAGGATGTGTGAATGAGGTAAGAAGACGGCTTGTGGCGTAGCCATGTGGGGTGGGGGGGCACATGGTGACGTACTCTCCCCCTCCCCCCCCCCCGATCCCCACCCCTTAATCGAATGGCGAAAAAATATATTAGAGAAAGAGAGAGGAGAATGAAGAGGGAAGAAAGGAAGGTAACGTTTAAACAAGATGATACAACCCCCACCCCTTTCCTCCCCGCTCGATAGCCCTGTTTTCAGTGCCCCCCCCCCCCCTCCCCCATGGCGGCGGTGCCCTCTCGCTTCGCCACTGACCGCGTTGATATTATAAACGGGAGAGCAGCACATAGTTCATTTTCAAAATCACAGTCGGATAGAACATAAATTTGAGACTAGTTCTTTTATAGAAGGAAAAACAAAATAATGGGGCTAATATATCTGTATGTAGCGAAAAATTACAAATAACATAAAGGTATTTGAAAAAAAAAACGCCCTATTTTTCTTGTTCTCAGAAACTGTCCATGTCTTTCCACTAATAAAGAAGTCTTTCTAGATGGATGGCATTTGTCGAGGGTAGGTCTATATTTGACAGCATATGGACTTGATGAATGATGAGGTGAAAAGATATCTCGTGGTTTAACCCACATTCATGATATATAACTTTGTTTGAAGAGACGAAGACCTTTGTTCCGAAGATATATCAATGTTTTTCCAAGAATAGATAACTTCGGCTTTATATTTTTCGAAACAAAAATATTTCCCGTCTCTGAGGCGACATTTGGCATTATGATACAAAATGAGATACCTCTGTTTGTTAGAAGATCATTCGTGCGGTTTGAAAACAGAAATTCATCTCTTTTTCATAATATTATATGAGGCGAATTCCCTTTTTTCGACCATTTTCGTTGCCAAAAACAACCGCGAATCTATAAACTTTGTACATGCGGTATGCTGTAATCATTTTGTGGTGTGAAACTTTAAGCAAATCGAGACCACTCGCAAGTTTCGTGAATGTTTAATGCAGGTGAAATTGTCTAGTTTTGCATTGTGGCTCAGTAATAGAAACAGGTAAAACGCCTTGTCAATTGTAGCACAATAATTTCGTTCGGCGAGGAAAATAGAAATCAATAGAAGGTTGACATTTTTGTGATATCCGTTTCTTCTCTGCTCATTTATCATCATGTTCTTTGACAGTTCTGTTTACTGAATTGGGTCATAAAATGAGGGAAATAAGAATGAACAAAGCATTATTCAGTTCCTTTTGACAGCTATCAGACATGTCAAATATGTAAAGTCTGTATCAGATAACTTAATGATGTTTTACATTATGCCCCCCCCCCCCATTTCGCTGTCTCCCTTTCCGTGGTCCCCCTCCCCCCTCTCTCTCTCTCTCTCTCTCTTTCTCTCTCTCTCTCTCTCTCTCTCCTCTCTCCCTATACCTCCCTCTCTCTCTATCCCTCCCCCTTCCTCCCTTCATATTCCACCATATACCTTGTTTCTCTTGTTCTCTTCTCTCTCCCCCCCCCCTCTCTCTCTCTCTCTCTCTCTCTCTCTCTTCCCTCCCTTCATATTCCATCACACATTCTCTTTCTCATCTTCTCTTTTCTCTCTCGACACATTCCTCCATTCACCTGTCTGTCTATCTGTCAATCTTCCCATCTCTCTTACAATCCGACATTCGATCATCCTTTTTAATCCGAAAGTTGATGACGGATCATGAAAAACGTCTCTAACATAATCTGTAATTCCCATGAAAAGACCATCTAACATGAGATTACAAGTAAACTTCGTTTGCATTTTAGGGCTCAAGATGGATTTCTAAAATATTTTTTTGGGTAGAAGAACATGCATCTATTACTTTTGCATTGAAGTCATTTAGTTTCGATTAGACACATTCTTTTTTGAAAAGACGCATCAATCAAGCTGCAAGAGGGTAGAACGAACCAAGTTGTCAGAATGGTAGCGTTTTTTTTTATACTGCTCGTGTGTGCAAATCATACTTTTATCGAAGTCGCCGATCCTAAGGTATACGTACTAAAAGATTTGTAATGCGCAACATATCCACCCAGATGGTGGTCAAGACGTTTAATACAAGAAACAGATATGATCATGAAGAATACTCTAAAAGCGCTCATGATAACAAAAGATATTCAGGATTGTTGTTGTTGTTATTTTAGTTTTGATGGCGTGTATCATTCATTTATGAATATTTACTTGTCCTTATTTGTGTTTTCAGTTTTCTCTCAAATTAATCTACAGTCTTGCAATTCTTACACTGATTTTGTGCCATTACAAGAATTGGGTTGTTGATGTAAACAAAATAATGCTCATGTACCCTTTACAGCTCATTTTATGTATGTTCTTACCAAAGAAAAAAAAAGGAAGTCAGTCAGTCACTCAATAGTATCTGACAGTGAAGTCTGGAAAGTGAACGGGTTTCCTTGATTAATTTGAATATCAGGACACTGCTAACGTTTAAATTTCACGACTGGACATACGTGATATGTTTATAATTCCTGCAAAGTTCTACAGAATTTGATGCTGGCTGCAAATGGGACATAGTACCTTTAAAAGGCAAGGAGTTACTGTGCTCAAAGTGTGCTCAAAGTACCCACCTGGATGCAATCCAAATAGTCTTTAGCCTAGTCATCTAAAGAGTGACTTGAAACATTTTGAAAAAAGCTTGATCTTCATACCCATCAATATGTGAACGGCCCCAACGTGAGTGTTACAACATGTATCACTCATCTCATGATCTGTGTACCGGTGATGTTCACATCATCCGGTCTGTTGGAAGAAGAGAGAGAGAGAAGGAGAGAGAGAGAGAGAGAGAGAGAGAGAGAGAAGGTCCCATGGCGCCGGCAGCATCCATCATAACAAATTATCATGATCAGAATTATGAAAATGATCATAACTGACAGGCCTGGCACAGGACGCAATATGAATTAAGATCGGAGCGTCTGCTGAGAGCCAGAAGGGCGTTAACTATGTGTTTAAACTATATGAAGTATTGCCTTTCTGGCGCTCAGTAACATAGATGAGAGGAACAGACATGCACAAACATTGATCCATGGAAAAACGAGTATGTCTGGGGACACATGCAGGTAGGTAGCATAATCTAGAGTTGTACTCTCTGAATGCACATACTGGGGGATAAATCCACTCTTTTGGGAGTCATAATTATGAGGGATCACTTCATTTTGGAATGGAAAACAACGCTATAGATTGTGGAATCCACTTTTAAAAGAGTAATTTAGAACACTACTTTTGTTCCAGTATAAATGAGAGCCGATTCAACTGCAAAATTTAGGTGATCCTTTTAATATCTCCAAACAGAGTAGATTGTTTGAAAATGTATGAAAAGATTTGTGGAGGATAGAGAGAGAGAGAGAGAGAGAGAGAGAGAGAGAGAGGAGAGAGAGAGAGAGAGAGAGAGAGAGAGATCGTCTCTGAGACCTATATCTGTTTTGTTTTTGTATACACTATCATTTTTATATTTTATTAGTCTCTAGATAAAAGAAAATTAAGAATGACTTTATACAAATAACGTTGGACTTATAATCAATGAATTTGAATTTAAATTTGTCTGTAAACCCCCCCCCCCCCCCCCCCACGTTTGAAACCAGCTGGTGAACAACTTCTAGAAGTGGAGTGGATCTGCTTGGAAAAGGCTGAACACGGAATATTCCTTTTAATTGCCGTCGTATTTTGTCATGTTTATGGAAAGAAACAAAACAACTATAGGTCTTGATAAATGAGATATTCTCTGGTGATAAACATGTTATGACTATTTGGACAGATGAAGAAAATGTCATCGACTCGGTATGGAAGTGAAAATAAACAAATCCATCCACCAGAGATATCGTTTTAAAAGAAGAATTCGAGAGAAAGATCACGTTCATTTCCTGTTCCTTCTGGGTAGTCCAGTGGCGTATCCAGACCTTGACCCCATGCAGGAAGGGCGGAGGGAAGGGGGAGGCAGAACACCAACATTTCGGCAATGGGTGTAGTTCTGCACGATGGGGGTGTCCCCGGGTAGTCCCCCCCCCCTTATTATCAATATCCATCGTATGAGGGGGGAATCTTTTTTTTTAAAGACTGTTTACTCTTATTTGTTTCACTGTGGGTTACTGATAGAGCAGCGCCACTGAACGCTACATTATAGTAACTAACTCAATTATTTATACCCGAACTAAGTTTTGTAAAACAAAATTGAGTATGTGTTTCTTGGGAATGTAACATATTAAACCTTACATCTAAAATTATTCAACAAGGGCCTTAATTCGACCAGTCCGTTTTTCATTATTGAGTTACGAAAAGCACAAACACAAAAACAAAATTTACCGTGGTGTATGAATAATTTAGTTGTGCACAAAATGTAGTTCTCGATGCTGATATAAGTTTGCTTTTTAAGTGTATTATGATCAGTGTCCAAATTTGCTTGTATACCTATATGCATAACCGGTTATAGGATAGTAACTTTATGAAAACACATGCAGTATGTGCGGAAAGTACAAGTATGATATTCGGTTAAGAATTTATAATAATTTTGTCCTTATCAATCAGTAATGAAACCGAATTACCAATGTAAAGACGTCTGCCAATCTTGTGAAGGTCTCTACAAAATTAGGCCTAATAATACGTAAAGCTCAAATCGTATACTTCATTATTATATTCATATTAGTTATTTACATTTGGCAATAGAACGCATTCAATATTCAATGCCTTTCGTTTGCGCGGTCTCAAGCCATTGTCCCTCTGTAGTTAGTTAACCCGTTGCGTGCGAAGTTCTATAATCCTCATAGAGTTTAAACATGGCTCAGCCACTCCCAGTAAGCAGGGGGTGAAGAATGAATAAACCGAAACTTGGAAATTTTCATTTTCCTCGTCCTTTTAGATTTTAATCAATAATGCAATTGCCATGAAGTTAAACGCGATTTCAAAGTCCCATAGGATCTTATCAAGCTCAAAAGCAGACGGATTTTGGCTTGAGTAGACTCACGCTTTCGATGGGTATACGTCTATAGACCTCCATAGCATTAATGACTGATTTGAAATATGCTTCTCGTATGCAAGGGTCCCATGTAAATACAGTTGATCCAAACATGACTTTCTTTCAACTGACTGAGATCCGATTCTCCAGGAGACAGTCTCTGAGGATGCGCCGATATTGTCTCCGCCTCTGGAACCATTGGCCAACCATCACGTTGATCTATTCATTGGTCCTGTGCATCATGGTCACGTCAAGGACTCGTGAGAGAGTGGTTCTAGACATCCCTCTTCATCTGGATTATCCCGTTCATTGTGGTGAAGTTATGAAAGGGAGTCCGAGGGAGTTAAATCTCGTCCGAAAACTTTATGAAGAAGTTATAAAGATGACATCGGATGGGCTTATACCGATACCTTCGGACAGAGACGTTGTGGTCTATGCGGACAACTGCGGCTTCTTCAAAGAACAGAGGAGATATCCGCAACGGGTTGGTTCGCTGGAGGAAGAACAGTATCCTTTGGCGTTTGTGATAGTGGTTCATCGCAATGCCGCACAAGTGGAGAAGCTCCTTCGAGCGTTGTACCAACCGCAGAATGTCTATGCCATTCACCCAGATGGCAAATCACCGCCGGAGTTCATAGAAGCTGTCCGGAATATTGCGTCTTGTTTCGACAACGTCTTTGTTTGCTCTAAGCTTGAGGATATTGAATATGGGAAGCATTCGCGTCTCATGGCGGATACCAACTGCATGCGAGACTTGATAAAGCATCCCGTACAGTGGAAATACTTGATCAACCAATGTGGCGAGGCTTTCCCTTTGAAGACAAACTTGGAGATGGTTCGACAACTGAAGAGCTACCATGGCCTCAATGACGTCGAATCCTACCCGACTTCCGGTAAGAAACTTAATAGATTCCTCAGATACGGACAGAACCGGAAGCTACCGGTCGAAACCAGATTAAAGCGGAACCCTCCGCCAGGAAACATCGAACTGTTCTCTGGAAACGCGTACAACTCCCTCACACGAGGGTTCGTAGAGTATGTCCTCACCGAGGAGTTGCCCCGGAGGTTCCTGGAGTGGCTTGAGGATGCCTGGTCTCCGGATGAGCACTACTGGGCATCACTGAACCGCGTTCCTGGAGCCCCTGGAGGATTCGACGGAAGCACTATGGACCTCACCACCTACGTAAATTGGAAGCATACACACAAACATGTCTGTCACGGATCCTATATCCACCATCTATGCGTGTTTAGCTCTGCAGATCTCACTTTGATATCCATCATGCCTCATCTGTTTGTTAACAAATTGTACTATTCCGAGGATCCCATAGCTTTACAGTGTCTTCAAGAATCGCTCACATACAGGACACGCAAAGGACATTCTATACTACCTTGGTGATATCATCGTGACTATCATGAATTAAGAATCTCTATAAGGGCCATGTCCCTTCATCTAAGAATATGTCATAAGTCAACAACAACAAAACGCTGATATAATTATGCTCAAACCCTGAAATATGTCGTTGCTTTTGTAATCTAAATCATTTTTCCCCGAATGTACTTATTTTTCGTAATGATGTGAGCTTTAAACAGTATGTTTTTGTTTTGTTTTTTATTTTTGCTATTAGTTGCCCTTCACTGTGATATAATATTCTTAGTTTGTCTAAAAATCATTATTTTGTATATAGAACTTACCAATTCATGTTTCTTTAGCTTTAACTTCCGCAGCTGTTATATGGAAATCTTTTAGAGTTTTCTGAAACATATCATTATTTAAGGCTTCTTCGATTGGATTCTGTTCGGAGTCTAGACTTTTCTTTTTCTATTCATACTTTGTTATAAAATAGTCTTACCACCCTTTTGCAGATATTTTCTCAGTGTCTTGGTGAGGTGCTTTTCTAATTCCTGAATTAACTTATAATATTATGCTATATTATGTTATTTATGTTGTGTATTAGAATTAATGAATACACATTCAGTAAATAAATTATTCTGAATCCTAATCTGAAACTGAAACTGAAGAAAGATGAATGGCAGGTTAGGAAAGGATTTGTTTTGTAAACTACTTGACCTTGTTTATTAATGTAAGCAAACTTATTTTGCTTGTTTGAAGCTTCTTTTGGCTAATAAAACTGAATGACTATTAAAAAGAATGAACAAAGTGATCTGATATTGTTTGTTCGAACAACAATTGCCCTTCGTACTATTGAACTGTGCCCCCCCCCCCCCCCCCCCCCCTCGTAAATTTGATGACGTCACGCACACCTCACGCCTGCGGAATCCAATTGGCCACCCTCCAAGTTCTAATGTGACATGAGCGGTTGACAATGGTTGAAAAGTTCACAACTCTCCAGAACTTCACGCAGCTGCTGGGGCAGTATTCAGTCTTGTTAGACCTTTCTCTGTCTGTCTGTCTCCCTTTCTCTCTCTCTCTCTCTCTCTTTTTTTCTCTCTCTCTCTCTCTCTCTCTCTCTCTCTCTCTATATATATATATATATCTTTCTCTTTCTTTCTCTCCTTTTCTTTCTATTTCTCTCTCATTCTCACTCTCATTATCTTTCTTTCTTTTTTTTCTTTTCCTAATTTTCCTATTTTTCTCTTCCCAGCGTATTTTCTATCAGCCCGCAATTCTTTTTTATTTTTGGCCTCACATTTCTTAATAAAGTTCCCATTATATGTATTTCTTTTTCGACAGTGAGCACCTCGTCATTGGAACTTTCATCTTCTTCCTTCTCATCCCCTTCTTCTTCTTCTTCTTCTTCTTCTTCTTCTTCTTCTTCTTCTTCTTATCTTCTTTTCTCTTCCATTCTATCTGCTCCCTCTCTCTCTCTCTCTCTCTCTTTCTCTCCCTATCTCACTACTTTCTTAGTCTTTTTTTTTCTTTCCCATCTCTTTCTTTCCCTCTCTCTCTCTGTCTCTCTCTCTCTCTCTCTCTTTCTCTCATGCTCTCTGCGTTCCCATAACCTCTCTTCACCCAGTCTTCCTTTCTTCCCATGTGGTATGAGGTCAGCCAATGCGATTACAATCATTCATACGATTTTAAATGAATGAAATTCCTCACCAAAGCCAATCTTTGCCAGAACAAGAACTCTGCAATGTCATAACAACCAAACATGACGCATTCCTAATCATATAATTCAAAAGAATAATCACCAAAGGTCGCTAAACAGATAATTAATCATTACAGTTATCATAACACTGATCCGAAATATGTGGTGCACCATTTCCATTGTATATTATATCCATCAACATTCTTGTTGAATGATTGTGTAGTGCTACTAGTGCATAAAAAGGGTTACGTGTAGCACAACTTAATGCCAGCCAACATGCCAAACTGTCATGGTAACAATCATCATGTGCTGCCAAAACGTTGTCAAAATGTTTAGGGAATGATATTTTCAGTACGAATGATATTTTCAGTACGAATTTTAAAGTAAAGCAATCATATCTCCTTTGTCCCGTTTCTTCCAGATCCAATCTCTTACACCTAACCGCCATGTTGGGCGTTGCCCCCCTCCGCCAGACCAGATACCGGACGATGCGTGCTCGCAGTGCGGATGTCGCTCAGATAGGGTGTGTCCAGTGGAACAGAAATGCTGCTTCAATGGGTGCCAGTACACCTGCATGAACCCCGTCAAACCACCCCCAGGTAAGTCTGTGTGTGACCATTGAAGTGGCGTAGCTACAGAGGGGGCACCCCTCCCCTCCACACACACTGAATGGCAAAAAGGGAAAGGGGCAGCCCCCCCCCCCCCATACACACACACGCACTGAATGGCAAAATGCGAGAGAGGGTGAACCAAAAAGGGATTCAGTTCTTTAAGATAGAAGAGTGGAAGGAAGCGTGATAAGAATAATCCTTAACCTATCCCCAATCAATACCCTTGATAATCCGTACATTTATTGACCATAACGTTTGAGTTAATTGAACTCATTCTTCGTACCTTGTCCCTCCTTCCCCAAGACATATTCTTCACTACAACCAAAGTCGAACTCGATCAACGAGGGAAAAATGAAGATCAGGATTTTTTGTTGTTTAATCTTCCGAATATGCTGCATGAATTGCCTTTATTAATTCCTACTCAAACTCTACACTCATACCGTTATGCATGAATATGAACGACTGCTTTGTATCGCGGTAATTGAATGAAGTGAATTGAATTGGAAGGTGATCTACAGACACATAAAGTATTTCCATGTCTGCAAACTAAATTGAATACACAAACTCATCATGATCGGTGGATATCATTGCGATGACACAAAGGTGTGATGGCATTCGTATACCATGCAGTGCATTGAGACCGACATGAATAAACCCTTACAAAATGTGTTTTAGGAAGGTCCCGCCAGGCACCTGGGCTCATCATAGAACCTTAATCTAGTTGTCAACTAACTACATCGGCTACAGTAATGTTAGTTGATAAACAATTATTAAAAAAAAGGAATAAGAAAAAGTATTCTCGTTTTTAGCATCCCTTTTCAAAACAAAGAAAGGAAAACAAATTAAAGATGTTTTTTTTTTCGGGGGGGGGAGGGGGGCGCTTGAGCACCCAAACACCGGAGTTTTTACGGGCCTGATATTGTAGCTTTGTCTACAAGAACCTACACGTTTGAGTATTTGACTAATAATATTGACTCACAGTGGCCAAAAGATTGTAGATAAAAGCACACAAAACCAGAAAAGGAGATGATGTTGTTCGTTTTCTCACAAGAGAAGATGACCATTTTCATAATTTGTTCCATCATGTTTGTATAGGTTCGAAAGTAGCTATAACGGCCAATCCGAGCATGCCGAGTATTGAGGGGTTGTTATTTGGGAGGGGGAGGGATGGGGGGGGGGGGGGTAAGGGCAAGAAAAAAGGTCTTGCTTGCTCTTGCTTGCTAGCCTGAAATTACTGTACTCTGTTTTAATTTTGTTGTAATGTAATTTACTCTTTTGTTTTCTTTCATGCAGCTTTTGACTGGTTAAACGAACCAATGCGACAAAGAACTTCTGGTAAGTCATTAATTCTTATGGAATACTATATCGTTTTCGTTGAGGGAAATATCCCATAAAAGATTATTATTATTATTATTATTATAACTGAAACAGAGAATATTCCGTACAGTTCGGGGCCAGATTCTGGAAAGGGTTTTATGAAATGGGACACAATTCAAACAAATCTCTGACAAGTATATAAATACAACAACAACAAAAATCGGTGCATTTTAAAGTGGCACATTTTGTGTGTGTATATAAGGTTGGGTTTTAGTCGGACTGACAGGTGGGGTGCCCCCTCCCACCTGTCCGTGTTAGTTGATGAAGTTACGCAATTTATACCAAAGTCACACCGATGAGACCGATAGCAGACTGTCGGTTAAAGGTACTTTGTCCCTTTTGCAGGCCCAAAAATATACTGCTAATGTTTAAATTTCACAAATAGGACATACATGACATATTCAAAATTCCTGCAAAGTTCTACAGAATCCGATGTTGGCTGCAACAGGGACACAGTCAGTATGAGGGTGTATCTGTGGTATTAGAACAATGCCTATATCCGAGTGAACATTGTATCATTTTATACTTGACACCATAGATCGAGAAAAGAATAAAAACTTGGCAAAATGCAAAGAAAAGGAGAAACGTAATGTGACACCAACGAAAAAAAAACCCAAACCAAACGAACAACTATACATTACCACAAAATGTCCTAAAAATCGGTCGGTGTAGAGTAGGTGACCATGGCGACATTCAAAAATGGATTAATGCGGTCAAACTTGGCAATGGCATACAGTTAGCCTTGTCATATATTATTAGTTTAAAAATCAACCCAATTGCAACTGTTGATTATGACGAGAATTCCCTAGTTCCTCCAGGACCTGTAGATAATGATCATGAATTTGACACCAAGATTTGAGAAGTTTGAAATATGACAAGCGTGGAGGGGAAGGTTGGAGAGGAAGAGAATGAAGAAGAAAAATAAGGAGAAGAAGAAAAAAGAGGAGGAGGAGGAGGAGGAGGAGGAGGAGGAGGTGGAGGAGAAGAATAAGAATAAGAAGAAAAAAGAAACGGGAAAGAAAGAGAGAGAGAGAGAAAGAGAGAGAGAGAGAGAGAGAGAGACTTTATACACTCTTAAAAATGTCTAGTCAGATTTGACTAGAAACTAGTCAAACTGACTAGAATAAAGGATCCCAGGGGCACTTACTAGTTTCTAGTCCTTTTGAACCGAAAAAACTAGTCACGAACAATAATGGATTAGATTACTAGTCAAACTTGTTTGAAAATGGATAGATTTCTAGTCATAATGACTAAAATCTAGTCATAATGACTAAAATCTAGTCCAAAAATGTGACTAGAAAATCTGATCAAAATCTGACTAGGTATTTTTAAGAGTGTACATGAATTACTATTACTGAAAGAAAGAAAGAAAAATATCACAGAGCCCACCCCCTCCTCCATCAAAACAGAGGCGAAAATAAAGAGGCATTAAATACCTGAAAAGTAGTAGAAGGTTTTTTAAATATATTTTGTTTAGATAAATACAAATAAAATACTTTCTCCGGGATTCGTGCCATGTTCAAAGAGAGAGAGAGGGGGGGAGAGAGGGAGGGAGAGGGGGAGAGAGGGAGGGAGAGAGAGAGAGAGAGAGAGATAGAGAGAGAGAGCGGAAGATGAAGAGCCTGCGGGAGAAAGAGAGAGAGAGGGGGGATCAGGGAGTATTGCGAAGAGGATGGAAAAGGTTGGAAATGCGGAACGTTTTAATGATGGAAGAACTGAGTGTGGGATGAAAGAGAGGAATAGACATGCAGAGATGGGGAGAAGGGGAGAGAAGGGGGCAGTAGAGAAAGTACAAATGCGTGCATGGAATGACGGGGGGGGGGGGGGGCAGGGGAGGGGCGCAAAGGTGGGGGTGACGAGGTGGTATATAGAGGAAAGCGTGTTGACCTGTTTCCGTCTTTAAACCTTAAACGTCCTTTCATGAAAGTTTGATATTTGAGCCTCATCTAAGACCTAATCTGATTTGAAGGTCCTCGAAATGGAATTCAATAAGTTCACCACTCTCTTGAGAAATGTGTTCATCGATTAACCGCATTTCAAACCTCTGAGACATTTTTGGTCACAATTTTAGTTTTGAGTGTATATTCCGTCGAGAATTAGAAATTTCCTTTGAGAAATGGTGTCAACTCCTTTCAAAGCAGAAATTTTTTATTAAAACTGACATAAGTCGTATTTCATTTTCTTTCTTTGTTTGATTGCAGTATTTTTCGTTCTCTTCAAATGCTGAATCTGCAATCATTGTGATGTGTATTTTTTTACGGACAGCTGACAACCGAAGAAAGAATAGTTAAATTAATTATATAGGGACGCAAAAATTCCTCTAAATAGATTTTGAAAATTATATATGATACTATACTGGTATGATAGCCCATATCTATTTTTTTAGAACTGGATATCCACTTTGGGGAGTCATATTATGGATCACTTCGTCTGGAGTGGTATCCATATTAAAAATGATGGAATCCACTCTCAAAGGAGATATTCGATCACTCCTTTGACGTGCATCCCTCTTCATTTTGGAGTGGATTGTGAACATTAAAAGGCTTTCCCTTCCTTCTTTATTATTATTCTTTAATGCGCATAACTAAATGGTATAGTATAATAGTTGTGATTCTTACTTCTCATTATCTTTGGTCATGAGTTGTCACTATTTTTTTCATTTGTTAGTAATTTTATTTCCTTTTCGAATTTCAATTTCTTTCACCAGGTAACGCGTGGTTAATAACTGGCCCAGAAAAGACACATACTGGTAAGCAGGGTTTGTTTAAAGCATATATTTTGAGGTTTATATGGCTCTCAAAATGTGACTGACGAATTTAATGTATTTAAATCCCAACCTTTTAGTCCCATAGACTTCAAATTATCTTTTCTATACTTGAGATATTTTCTTCATGTTTTATTGACAAGATGTTGAGAAAAGCAATACCAAAAAAGAGCGCATATCAGAGCAAAAATGAAACAACAATAACAGGGCATCACGAGAAGAAAACATATATAAATATATCGACAATTGCTCCACATTTATGAAAAATAACAGCAAAGAATACCCTAATTTGTATGTGATAGAACATTATAATGATCATATTTACGTTATTTATGTAATTTTCTAAAGCAATTCTCTTTTGCACCTTCCCTCCCGTTGTTTATTTTTCTTTGACTACAGTCGAATCGTGCAGCACATCGACATTCGACGAGGGGGATGGAATCTTACTGGAATGTCCAACAGGCTACCAATGTTACATCACATACGGCGGTGATGCTGAGAACAATATACCCAACAAAGGCATCTGTATTCAAATCAAATGATGACGTCACCATTAATCACAACGCGTGACATTTTAAGAAGTTTTTGGACAGGCAGCAACCAGCCCCCCCCCCCCCCTCAACCCTCTAACGTCGCCACTTCCCACCATCCGAGTTTATGCTATGCAATTTACGTCCGTCCACTATCATACCGATATAGAAAACCTTTATTGCTTGGGGTGATCATAACATGTAGTTTAATTAGGCTTCTTTACCAACATTACATTTTAGTAGGCAAGCTTTCATCCACTCCTGTTGACTTTCTCAAGCCAAGTGATTCTTCACACAGTTTATTGCTGTCTGCTTCCTTGAGATCATTGGAGCGAAAATGATGTAACCAGAGTCCTCATTCACTGCATTTAATGAGGAAGGATTAATCGTTTCGATAGAGTGATTCTTTCACTTTCTTGACCAGAAGTGTGTTCCGAATTAAGTCAATTATCTGGGCATCATCCCATGATTCCCATCCAATGTTATGTCCAATGTTATGCTGAATGAGATGGATTGCTCAATCTAAGGGCTCTTTGGGGGAAAAGGGAGAACACGGAAGAATTGATTTAAAGGCGGGTCGAGGAAAAAATATTACCAGAGGGGACATAAATTGAATGGCAAGATTGAAATAGAGACGACCCCCTTCCCTTTCTAGATCCACCAATGTTTTTTCCCCCTTATTGGACCGGCTTATTATGTATTCACAGAAAATGACACCATTTCTTTTTTTTAAGGTACAATTTACTTTTGGTAGAAAATGTAGATGTTAAATTGCATTGCTGCTCGAATAGTCCCAGTGGTTCATAACACAAATCATCGCTGTTGTAACGCTAGCCAGTGTATCATTTCACAAAACTGTACTACATACAAGTTTACCGAAATCCCTTTGAAACGCGTGTTTTGTAATTAGAATACACTCGATTCAATAGGATATCGGTGAACTTGTACCATTAATAATTTCGTGAAAAGCTGCCCCGATTGCTGGATCACACAATTCCCTTATTATTATTATTTATTCACAGAAAATTATTGTAACATGTTTCAATGTACAATGTAATCGAAAATGTATTGCTGCAAGTAACTACCCAATGGTTTACACAAATGTATTATCATTGTTTTAAAATGTATAAATATACTGTTTGTAAATAACCTGTTACGGATTACTGTGTTTAGTATGATATATTCAATTAATTTAATTTAAACAATGAAATAGCGTATAAAACTCAACTCATTGGAATGTCATCGACTATATACGATTCCATTTGTGAATTCAATTTTTAATAAATATCATGAAAGTACTACAGGTATAAATTATCATTATTCCTCCGTGCAATGTGTTACATCGGATATTCCGACAGTTCGTAATTTAAATGGACAGGCGTTGAAAACCACTTTAACTTTTAGGCGTCATATCAGGGTTTCTCTGGTTTGGAGAGAAAATCCACACTCTAAAGCGTAATCAAATCACTACAAAACTATCACAATCATTTTGGAGTGAATTCATCTCCAAAACGAAGTGGCACCTAATAATTATGATTCCCGAAAGAGTAGATTTCCACTCCCCTGCATCATCATCATCACCATCATCGCATCGTCGTCATTAGCATCATCGTCATAATCATCATCATCGTCCTTATCATCATCATCATCATCATCATCATCTATTATAATCAGCATTTTCTCTCTTACGAGGGGTTACTTACTTTCGCGCCATGATGACACTTATCACAAATCAAGGGAAAATCGCAGACATGATTACTTTGGTAGTTAACAAATTGTAAAGTAGACCATGCAAATGTAAGATAATCATGAACTTCAAGATAAGTAATAAGTCCTACTTTCATGAGATGTGTAATGAAAAAGCAGCAAAAATTGCAATTTAAACAAAAAATGATATTAACAAAAAGTGTTAAAACCCGAAGAGATTCGGAAATAATCTGGCCGTTATATCCTTTATCTGCAAATGCTGAATGTTGTTCGGTTAAACAGTCATTGATACCAAATTTGAAATTTATGGTAAAGATGAAAATACCCTCCAACTAATGAGCAGGTATGCGAGTATAAGACCTTCCTGATAGATAGCCTGACGTGTACAATTAGGGATTTCCTCCATTTCCATTTACCACAGGGTGACACAGACCAGATAATCCTATCCGTTAATCCACATGATCTGACATCAAGCGCTACCGATTTCGAGGGGAGGAGAGGGGGGGCAGAAACAGAGAGCGAGAGAGTAGGGGGAATAGAGAGAGGGGAAAAGTGAGAGAGAGAGAGAGAGAGGGGGAGGGGTATAGGGAGAGAGAGAGAGAGAGAGAGAGAGAGAGGGAGAGAGAGAGAGGAGACATAAAGAGGGAAAGAGGAGCATAGAACATTTTGGATAGGGGTGTCTGGACAAATTTTGCTAACAAGTTGGCAGAATTTTTTTCAACAACAAAAAATGGGGAAAAAAAGGAAAAAAATCTCAGATTTTCGTGCTTGCCATAAAAAAGGAATGGCCCTAATGCAGATTATAATTATGGGATATGGTAATAAGCTTTGTTCATACTCTGTCAGAAATTGACCTTGGTACGTCTATAGCTTATGATGTGCTCATGCCAAACAAAGCCCTGCTCTTACATAGTTATATTTAGGGGAATAAGCAAGGGGGACAGGGTGGAGTAACAACCCCCCCCCCCTCCCCCCTCTTACCCTCCCTCAAGTCCTTGTATGATTGATATGCTTGTCAATGTTAATTGAAAATGAATTGTAACCGGGAAAAATCTCTGTCCAGGAAATTAACAATTATTAATTAACCCACTACCTGTATAGATGTACAAGGAGATTCTGAAAACAATGTTAACAAATAAATCTCCAAGGTCTAGCTGCCATCCTTCCAAAGAAAAAAAGAAAAGGGATCTCTCAAGGTAAATACAGTGTATTTTTATACAGAACTTTCCAAAAAAGGAGAGCATTTACAGATTAATACCATTTTAATAAGGCAGACATATAGGAATCATTCCTCAAAAAAAGGAATACTTGGCAGATAGCTTTTGACAATTAAAGGGATTGGGTATCTTTGTCTCAGAATCCTGGCGGATTTAGCTCATGCTACAATGATAATTATAAACCTTTAGGTCAGTCAGGAACCCCATGACTTTACAAGCCGATCGCCTGTTTGATCATCAAGATATTTATGATTGAAAATCGAAATCAAATTTTGCGTTTTCATAATGGTTTTTATAACACTACAGTCTATTGAGCAGGGGTGATAGTGAGCACTAAAAAAAAATAGGTTTTTTGTTTTACCCTCAACCACGCCCCCATTGAGTAAAAAAAAAAAGAAGAGGATTCGCGGGGGAAAAATGGCATCTAACAACATTCCCCCCTTTCGAGTAAGAAAATTGAGGAAAAATTTGGAAAATTTGGAAAAAAATAGGGCAAAATAGGGAAGAATAGAGAAAATAAGGGAGAAATCGGGAAAATCAGGATAAAATAGAGAAGGAAAAAAAAATCTGGTAAAAAAAAAAAATCAAAAAAAAAAATCGGAAAACCGATTTAAATCGGGTTTATATCAGGCCTGATTGAGGAAAATGAGTATGGTAAAACAGGTCACTCAAAGATTTTCACTTTTTGAGGCACTTCATGATCATTTTAAAGCGCAGTTTTTTTAAGGCTTCAATATTACACCATATCACAGACACTGACAACACGTAGAGCCATGAATCTCAGATTTAACATTGTTAAACGTCTTCACGATGCCTTTAATGGGAGTGTACAATGTATTTTGTATGATTTGATTTGTTACTATTTTTTTGTTTTTATAGATAGATGGTCCTTCTATTAAAGTCGTGGCTATCACAAAGGTGTACTTTGCATCTTCCCCAGTCGTCTTCTTGTTCTTCAATCTTTTCTCTCCATCCTTAAATCTTATTCCTCAGCCACACAGACAAGATGCACACCAGACCGACCATGGACAAGAAAAACACCATTACATTACCCCAAATGGCAATTGATTGGAGGAGCAGTGGTCTCTTAACTGGGAGGTCCTGGGTTTGAAGCTAAGTCAATGCGCTAATACCCTTCGGTAAGGCATTAATCCTCATTACCAAGTCCTGTTGGAGAGGAATTAGAGCTGTGGTGGTTTGTGGATGGGACTAAGGTATTCATTACTCTCCATTCCTTTTTCAAGACAAAAGTACAAAGAAAATATACCCTTTCATTTTCTTCATTTTTTGTTAAATAAATAGCTTCACATAGATTTTAATCAATTAACAATACAAAATACACAAGTTTAATCATTATTGCACAAATAGCAATTGAAAATGAAACATTAAAAATATAAATATTTATAATCAAAACACATCAAGGCAGCTGATAATCAAGTGAACTAATTCATAGAGGGAATCGCAAAAAATTTTGTCCAAATACTACAAGAGTAGATTTTTAAGTTCTATACAAAAAGTAGTGATCCTATCATCACATTGACAATAATTAGAGGACCAAGTGGCAGTATGAAAACAGTTTTTTTTTAGTGTCCTAACCTACATAGCGTTCCACCTAACATTTCTCAATACACAGATCTAATGATAATATATATTCTGCTTTTATATAGCGCAAATGTCTCTAAGCGCTTTACAGATATACTATTACCCCTGTCATAGGATTCAATACTTGCCCGCACACACTGTGTGCACAATCTCCACTTCCTGGGGAGCAGTTTTTCATTATCTCACAAAAAATTATTTTGTGTATAGCACCCTCTGCAACAAAACTCAACTATCCCTTTAATACAACATTTTCTGTTTGAATGCATTCACTTCATATCCAAAATGTGCACCATTAAACTTGGTAGGCAATACTCTTATTTCTAAAGAAGAAGGATAGCACATTTTCCCCATCAACCAATGAGAACGCATATACCATGTAACAACATTTGAGCTTTGCTTGATTCTGAGTTGACATTCACATGAAACGGTTGCTGTGATTGGCTCCCTGCTATCTAACGGAGCACATGACTGGACGGATGTTGTTGGACTCTTCCACTGCCTGACCACAGGAGGGGCAAGTGTAGGATGGATCAGCTTCAAAATTACTCTAAAATGAACAAGAAAATAAGAATCACAGTTACATTTATTCACATTACTTTTAAAATAATCATTTATAAAAATAAGCTACGGTAGGTAGAACTATATTCATACTTGTCACATTTTTGGGGTTTATTTACCTTTTATTCTTTTGGTAAAAGTGACTTTGGCTTAAATGCAGAATATTAAACCAGACTTTAGGGCAGGCCAAGATTAGGTATAGGGTCACAGTCTGAGTTAAGGGTTCAGGTTAGGTTGAGGGTTATGGTTAAAGTTACTTGTGTGACGGAGCATGTGAGTTGACAAGCAGATGCATCCTCGTAAGATATGACAATCAGAGAATTAAAATTCAAAATTTCACGCCACAAAATAACGGACACAACACTGAACTTTCGCGAGATGCTAAAGATCCCTTGCATGAAAAGGGCTGTTGTGAACAGCTATGCTTGTGAATTACAGGCCCAAAAGGGTAGAAATTTTATCCTAACCTTTCAAAATAATAGGAATGAGCAATGCATGATTACTACATAAAGATAGAATTAACCCACTAGCTACTGGAACATTGTAGTCCATGTATCAAGCCAGTGTCAGTGAGAGAATTGAGTATTCATTGGGTTAATATAAAAACAGTAATAGGATTCACATCCAAAAATATTTCAATGGATGTCAGCATCACTTTTATTATAATAATGTAACAACCACATTTATAATTCAACATATCGAGGGGACAGTGACACAAAGACGTAACTCCATTTTGGCCATTTTGAGAAAAAGTGGTTTATGTGTCACTGAGCATTTGGGCCTTAAGGAGTTAAGTCTATGTTTCACTAGCCATTGACTTCAATGGGGTGTTGGGTGGAGTTAAGTCTTTGTGTTTCCTGGAAAGCCCACATTTTTCAGAACATTTTGATATCAAATACTCATTTTGGCAAAATATGGAGTTACGTCTTTGTGTCATACGGTCAACTCCCTCTCACCTTGAGACAGTAGTAGCAGAAGACATGCTGGCATCCCATCTCCTGGGGACACGTCGGCCACTCCCCACAGACTGCACACTCCTTGCACTCCGCCAACGACCGCTGCAAGGTGCCCTGCCCCGCCGGGACGCCAGCGATCCTCCGTCGAATCACGTTCCGGATGCGATGGATGTTGACCAGGGGGAGGAGGAAAAAGAGGAACTCAGCAAAACCGTGCCATAGAAGCTCTCGGGTCATGAACTCAAAGGTCACCTGGTAATTATTACAAAGGTCAAAGTTGGAAAGTTAAAAGAGAATGTTTTGCTGATAGAAGCTCTAATGGAGGTAACTCAAGTGTTACCTAGTATTTACAAAGGTCAAAGTTGGAAAGTTAAAAGAGAATGTTTTGCTGAAAGCAGCTCTAATGGGGGAAACTCAAGTGTTACCTGGTACTTACAAAGGTTAAGGGTCACAGGTGCATAGTTGAGAGAAGCTACTTCGCTGAGTCCATTATGTGGAAGTTTTTTTAGTCATGAACTCGAAGGTCACCTAGTTATTTCAAAGGTTATATAATTAAAAGACGAAATACTAAGAGTTTTATTTTTGCTGATGAGGATGCCATGCCATTGTGTCATGAACTCAAGGTTCACCTTGTACCTACACACGTTAAAGGTCAAAGGTGGAATTCTGAAAGAGATTAGTTGCTGATAATGAAAACAAGAGATTTCAGAGAAAGGTGACTTGGCAAAGATGTTGATAGTCATAGGAATCAATAATAATGAGAGTATTTGGAATAAACAACACTTGACTGATCAATACAATCTATCAGGGTACAATTTTCAAAACTGCCTTTTAAAATGTTACAGAATGGATAGCACAGTATGCAACAGAACATTTTAAGCAGGTTGCAATGACAATAAAATTCCTTTAAGAAGTAGAATATATCTTCATGAATATGACCAGAATACTGGTATGTAAATTACCTGTCTAACAGACTGTGGCTGAGCAAACCTTGGAATGATGCCCAATACCCTCTCAAGAAGACTGGGATAGAAGCCTTGCTGGAGGAACACCAGGAAGTTAACCAGAGATGCTACTTTTACCAGTCTCTCCAACAAGTCTATCAATTTCCATACCTACATGAAGAAAAAGTTTTAAAAGAACAGCATAATTTCAATTTTCAAATAGCTATGCTAGATGAATGATATTGAACTTGATATGACATTTGGATCTGAAAGTGAAATTCAACAAAATGTCAACTTTTTTCAAAGGTATCCATGAGAATAATATGACAGATCCTAATGAACTTTTAGTGAATAAATTTTAAAGGAGAATTTGAAATTCGAATTCACTTGTTCCCTTCCCCCTTCTGCCCAAAAAAGAATCCTTAAGCAATGATTATAGAAAGTTACCCCAAACTCCCTTCTGTTCAAGACGTGATGATTATGAAATAATTTGATTTTAAGGGTAATGCAGTGTTTCTTGAAGGTTTCATGTTGCGTGGCAATGTGTTCTTACTTGGTGCATGTAGCTTGTCTGAGATCAAACATTAATCAAGTTTCATTCAATACTTCTGAAAGCTACAGGATTACATAGGTTAGGGTTATCTGTCCTGAGGAAAAACAAATTCAACAGAAAAAAGTTTGTCATTTCAACTTTCTTACCAGCTGGAAATGTTCACTGCTTCCAGTCATCAGAGAAAGATCTGAACTCCTCTCATGAAACCACCTGCATCCCACGAGGAGCAGCGCATAGAGTAGCTGGTGCTTACGATCTAGTGAAAGTGACCTTTGACCCTGTGGGAGGCTGTTTGTGTAGAGCATGTTGAGCATCTGCTGTCCAAGGGTGGCCCCTACTTTGCTGATAGAAAACTGTGAAATTGAAGATACAAAATATGGCTATCATTATCTGGTCTGTTGTTTCTATCTGAATGTAACAATAATTACAAGGAAACTGACCATTTAGAATTGATGTAGTTTCCCAAAATTTCAACAATATTTTCATTGGGAATTATAACATAATCCTCATTCTTATGAGTAACCCTTTAACATTTGTTGCGCCATTCTTTTATAAACCACGACGACAAGACAACCTTACCACTTTTTACAAGATGCAAGTTAATGTGAATGAATGGCAAATGGGGTGAAGAAAAAAGTATCTGTAACAAAGGCCCCATAGCATACTCTCTTATATGTATATATTATCAAATACTGGGGTTATATTCTTTAAAAATGATATATTTTATGTTAGTAAAACAATGTTAACTGTCTATTGAACAAATACAATCAGGATTAGTCATTGGTTAATGTCTGCACAAAGCTGGCTGCACTTGCTTAAAGTAAAAAGAGACATCTGAACAAGGACCAGTGGGAAGTGTTAGTTCTGGGCAATTTCAGTTTGATATGACAATTGACGGCATTTTCCCGACACGAAAGATATCATTTTCAGAATACGACCCAAGAAGTGGGAATTTTGTTGAGGTGCCTTACATCGTCATGTGGGGACAAGACTTTACAGACTACAAACATAATTCTAACAATTTTTTTATGTCAATCAAAATAACGTCACAGTCACAATTAATATATTAATGAAATATAAGTAAGTGGAATTTCCCAACAAACTTGTCAGCAAATTTGGTCCAACACTCATTCCCCCCAATAAAAATGATTTAGTGTGTGACGGTAATTGGAGTTTTACAGTCGTGTATCAATTTGATATGATTATTTACGTCTGGGGACCGACTTATATTATAGGTTGTAACTTCACCATCAGAAAGATCTCCCTAGTAGTGTAGCCCCTGCATAATTCATTGCTCCGGTTTTTTATAAATGGTACCTATACAAATGTACTTACATGCCATATCAAGAGACGTAAGACAGCATTCACTTCAGGATCACACTTAGAGAGTACACCAGGCTAGAAAAAAGGAATAAATAAATAATTTATTAAAAATAAGCAAAATGTTGAATGTTCAATTGTTCATTATATCAAGCAAGGTATATCACTATAGTATAAGGCACTAATTTCTACCTTTTCTTTATTTCCTGTTTAGTTGCATTTCTTGAAAAGTTATTCCAAAATTAAAATGTTAATTAGTTTACTGAAGATTACATGCATATGATAATGAAGTCGAAGATATCACATATTGACCATAGTTTAATCTAAATTGGATAGCATCAATTGCACATATTTAAAATGTTAAAAGCTGAAGAAGAAACAAATGTAACAAGATCTGTGGTTGGATACACAGAGACTACTTCACATGATGTGAACTCTTATAATTCTTAAATTTGAGACATGAGCCCTAGAATGGTTACCAAGAAAATGTAAATATGATAAATACTAGTATTGGTCGTACCCTGAAGAACTGGAATGCTTTTGTTAACTGAGCCCTGAGAAGCAGATGAAGTTCATCATCCAGCTGATGGGCATCCAGCTAAAATTTGAAAAGAAAATATATAAGACAAACTCATGATATTGCTTGGTTAACTGAGAATGAATACAATTTTTGGTAGAGCACATATAATCATACAAAATTAATAATCACTGTTCATCCACTGTTAAAAAAAGTTGTATCTGACTCTTGAACATCCTCACCTGGACTACGCCACTGCAGCATGTGCATGGGACCCTTATACAGCTAAAAACATCTATGCTGTCAAGAAAGTTCAACGTCGCGTTAGGCTGCACATTTTGTCACCACAACACCTACGGATGGGACACTAGTGTCGCCAATCTGCTCAACCAACTTAACCAACTCAACTGGGGGTCACGTAGACAGAAGGGAAGCACACCGTCTTACCTGCCTCTTCAAAATGGCCAATGGACAAGGAATATATACCAATTTTACACCAACCCTAAGGCTTAGCCAGACAGACGTAGACAAGCTAGCGAGGACACTTTAACCAATTTGAAATCTGTCACACCACCTCGCACTACGCCAACTCATTGTTCCCACCAAGGACTGTAAAGATATATGGAACAACCTACAACATGCAACAAGCAACCATCAATAAACCCACTTCCCCCCCACCCCCCCCCCCCCCCCAACTATTACTAAAAACTGCTATATTGTCTGCCTGTCACTAAAGAACTTTTTACTACAAGTTAACCGTCCGCCCTCCACCACCTCCACGCAAAACTCTTCTTTGAAAATTGGTGTATGTAGGATGACTGAAGCCTGCGTTGTGTGTTAACGTGCCCCTTCCCTTGTTCATAGATGCAGGTTATGTCAAGTGGAAAACACTCCGTCCCTCGGATAGGACGTTAAATGGAGGCCCCGTGTACAGGAGAGTCACAACCCTTGCACGTTAAGAACCCATTGCACTATTCGTATAAGAGTAGGGGGAAGCCCCGGTGTAATGGTCCACCTGCATACCCCTACCAGGCCGAGTATACGGCATCTGCAAGAATCTTCAGTAGACCAAGGAGGCAGATTATCTTGAAGAAGAAGAAGAAGAAGAAGAAGAAGAAGAAGAAGAAGAAGAAGAAGAAGAAGAAGAAGAAGAAGAAGAAGAAGAAGAAGAAGAAGAAGAAGAAGGAGGAGGAATTGAATCCAAGAAGATCCAAGAAGATCCAAGAAGATCTCTAGAGTAGTAGAGAGTCTAGTCTACTCTAACTGGTCTAAGAGTAAGACTAATTATTAGATAAAGTTATATTAGTCTAGATCTATAACCACCTAATTATTGGCGAAATGACATTTTATTAACCAAAAGGACAAAACCAAATGAAGCTGAATAAAAATTATGCCATCAATCATTCATTAATCACGACAGTGAAAGTTTATCCAATTAGATCTAACACTAGAATACATATTTATGTGTTTTTATAAAATAACCATGTTCAAACAAAAAATCATGTCAATCAATGTTTAAACTTAAGTTTACTAGTGAGATGGGGGCGTGGTCAAAAACAAAACATTGACCGGATTCTACCCCACAACATTTTACATTCGGAAAAGACAATCTATATGACCGACTTCACCATACACAAATTGTACCTTACAAACACTCAGTTCAAAACAGAATTACGCAAAAGTGGTTTATCAAATTAAAATGCGGAATAGTCCCATTATCTATTTGTTTACCTATCTACGGACTAAAAACAAGTTTGGAGGTTCAATTTCGACAAAAAGCATTTAATTTTACCTGATTAACTCGAAGAACGCTGTGTGCCATCTTCCACAAATTTGTGTTGTTTACATCTTGTTTCATTTCTGATTAACGACCTCTATCGTTAGAGCGCGCGCAGCCTCACCTGAGTATTCTTTTATAGTTTGAATAAGGAGAGAATAATCAAATAAATAAAAAGGTACAGAATCCAGCTATTAAATAATATTAAATAATATTAAATAATATATAAATAATATAAAATAATAAAATAAAATATATTAAATAATATATATATATGAATAAAAATGAAATAAACAAAGAAGAAAATATATAGATAAATGTATATGTAGATAAATAAATTAATACAAAAAGAAAAAAGTAAATACCACAAACGGCTATAGCCTTGTAGTTGAAGGCAGTGGCGGATCCAGGGGGGGGGGGGGGGGTGCAAATTTTCAAATTTTTGAGGGAAAAAAAAAAATAGTGCTCACTACCGCTAAGAAATCCTGGATCCGCGCCTGGTTGAATTATCTTTTTTCTCCTCTCCCTTCCCCCTTCCCCTTCTATCTCTCTCTTGCTCAACTGTATTTTTAGTTTACCCTTCCCTTTCTCTATCTCTCTCTCTTACTCTCTCTCTCTCTCTCTCTCACTTTCTCTCTCTATCTCACTGTATCTGTATATTATACATTCAGTTATTATACATGTTCACTCAAAAATAAAGTGGTTTCATGTCAGATGTTTCATTATATACATTTTTTTATTTCTCTTCTGCTCATAATTGAAGTATTCTCCTGAAAAAAAGACTACACTTAATTACATTATTGCAATGTAGATGTGCAAATGAGATGTTCGAAATCAGATTATTATACATCCTTTCCAATTCAATTTCATTTCATGGAAAATATCTTACAAAGAAACAAAATAATATACAGTGGTAAGTAGGACATACATGGAGAACAAAAGAGCAGATCATTATCTACTCTCGATTAATCAATGAATTCATTATTCATGCAATTTTAACATAATTTATGAACTTTTATGGCAAGGGCATATGATGTGTATTTTTTTCTCAAAATATTTACACATGTTAGGGCTAGGGTCTTGGACATAATTAGATCGATGCAACAAGCAATCTTCGGCAGTACATCTATCCACATTTCTCATTTATGAGATTTATACATACAAAAGTCATGAGCTGCTTTTAGACATACAGAAATACACACACAAATCAATACAAATCTATCTGGATTATCATAGCGCAGTTTCAATTACTAAATCAGGTCGGGTATGATCTTTATAAATGAGAACAAACCACTGGTATTAAAGAAACATTTCTCAGTCATCATGGAATACAGAGAGAACAAAATTACATAATGACTATGTATTTGATGATTCGCTCTGTATAACGAGTATTGTTTACCATCAATATCATTTGCACTGAAAATGACTACCGGTATTATCATATGATTATCATATCATTTAAAAGTTTATGTGGTACAATACCCAACCATATACGTGGACCTAGCACACAAAATCACTTCTAATAATTTCAAGCAATTGACGACTTTTCATCTTCGATATTGAGAGGTTCAGCAAACTTTACAACACAATCATTGGCACAGAATACATTAAATTACATTGCATGGACAAACACATATCACTATAAATAAAAAATATAGCCCCTATAGAGGCATGGATTGCTTGAATACCATAAGCATAATGCAAGACAATAACACTCCTCCCTTTTTAAAATTTTTGATGGGGGGGGGGGATTCAAAGATGTATAAAACAAGAATGGTTTACATGCAAGTCAATTATATACAATTAATTGTATTAACATAACGAAATACAAACAAACACAAAAATTTGCTCTACGAGCTTGACTGACGTTACAATTTGACCTACAAATACAAAGGTCAACCATGGAATACACTTCAATCTATATTGAAGGCTTGTGTAAATATGGTGCAGTAAACTACCGCAAAAAAGCCACTGCCTATTTTTCTATGCTTCAATGAATGGCAATGGCAAACAACAAAAGACTTACACGTATTCACTGAGCTCTGTGCTAAAAGATACAGAAATGCAAGGCGTATTACACTTTACTTCATCATACAAATTTTGAACAAAACGCAGCAGTTTTGCCGCATCATATCTGAACCGAGCTTTAATAGACAGGAGACTGCCAATAAAGTTACGACATGGACAAATTTTCTAGTAATATGCTTCAGTCACACTGCCAAGCCGATTTCCAAACCAATTCTACACCGACTGATTCTCGGCTATTCGGTGGAGTTTAATTTTCTGTTCAGTCTGCGGCTACATTTCAGTCTTGTTGGTGTAACTGGGGTATTTAAGAATGACTTGATCTAGCTGACCTACTTATGAGGGTGACCAGTAGACCACTATAAGAGGATTTACAAATAATTTTTCTAACTGAATTCAAGAACACTGGCTTGTATACACATGAATTTGTACAAAATGTATTACACAAAATTGATTTTCACTCACAGCACAAGCTGCACTTCAACAGTAGAAAAATGAGAGAAATGACTGAGGTTTCATTGCTATAAGAATTCATGTACATTCTTTGTTGTTCTATACAAAAATAAATTTTGGCAAAAATACACTGCATAATTGATCATATCATGATTCAAGTTCATTGAAAAGTAAGGCATAATTTCAAAGATTTATAAATGTGTTTAATACATAAGGCCTATAAAAAAAATGTGGTATTGCCCTTTGCGACCGCCCCCAAAATAGTGAAATCTACAAAAGGTTTTTTGTTTTTTTACTGTTTTTTAGATTTAAAAAATGTATTAAAGCATTCAAAACTGAGAGATATCAGCCCAAAGAGGTAGTATAACAAACAAAAAGTTTTTAAAAAAGAAAGAAAATCTGAACGACTGACCCATGTTTTGGCGCCTAAAGGGCAATACAACATCTGTTTTTGTTAGGCCTAATGTATGGCACAGCTAAAAGAGACTGGCCAATACATCACAAGCTGATGTAGGAAGAAAGACTTGCTTATAGAAATCTAATTCTTCTAACATAAACCCAACAATGTGACATAATTTATATTACACACAAGGATAAAGTAAACCATAGTGAGCTCAATTAAATGTACAGTGCTCATACTATGTAAACTAGAGGGACTACATTGCATGAAAGAGCCGGAACCATTTGAAAAAACAACTTTATTATCTTACAGAATCTACTCAAGTTCTTGATCAATACATCTATTTCAATAATTTTTGAAGAGCCATATACGGATACTTGCATATTTCATTCCTTTTTCAGACTGGTAATTATCACATCTTAATTTGGCAATGGCTCTTGCAGATCTATATCAGCCTCCAAACGTTCAAAGTTTGGTCACCATTCTATGACGCTTGACCCAGACTGGTAATCATCAATTATTAATCACTGACTATAAGCATTTATGATGCCTATAACATCTAAATGTTGGTCACCAGTCACTGGCTCTTGCATAAGACTGGCAATTATCATACACTGACCAACAGCTCTGTAGATAGGTATCAGCCTTTAAAATTCAAGATTTGGTCACCAGTCTTGGCTTCTTGTCCAGCAAAGCATATCATAACCAATGTAAGTCATCATTCTAACTTAGACTGGTAATAGTTTCTTCATCCTGATACACTGCCACAGCCAGTCTGAAGTCACATTCTCTGCTGAAGAACTGCTACCATTCTTCTGCATTGCACACAAAAGAGAAAAGATATTGCAAGTTGGTAATCGGGAGAAGTCATGAGGTGAGTTTAAAACAAGAACTCAGAAGTTTTTATTCCAAGTATTCAGGGAAGTTTTGCCTCATGTGAACATCTTTTCCTTTCCATAAGATTTGGGAAATAAGGACAGAGATTATGGGGCTAGGATGGAGGGGAGAAAGCAAAACCCAACATGTTTATTTCTGTTTTCTCCCCCTCCCCCCTTTTCTCTCGTAAGGAAGGGGGAGTGCAGCTAATTTGCCCCCCCCCCCCTCCCCCACCTCCAATGGGCATGACATGTTGTGAGATCTAATAGAGGAGAGAACACTAACATACATACAAATAAAAGAGAAAGAGATGAAAAATACGAGATGGGGAGAGAAAAGTGGAACAAGTTGCCTGAACAACTGAAATGTATAGGATCCTATAAAACCTTTATCAATTCTCTGAAGACATATCTCTTTACCACTTCATAATAATCAGAATCATGAACTCAGTGCATTGTTTTTTCTTTTTCTTAAAGTGCATAGAGACATGCAATTTGCCTATGTGTCATGTGCTATATAAAAATGTTTAATTATTATTATTATTATTATTATTATTAAAAGGTTTTTGGAATGTACAACAAAGGGTTTATAACCAAAGTGTAATCAAATCTTTCTTACGTCGGATGTTTTGCCATCACCTACGATGTGGGTGGCTTGGGACTTGGATGCTTCGTTGATGACGTCTCCATCGTAAGCGATCACAAAGCGCTGCAGCTTCTCATGATCTTTCACTTCTCCAGGGATGTACATCACCATGCCGGTGAACACGTTGGGTAAACCCTGCTCCAAAGAACAAAACAAACATTGGTATATCAAGCACGTATATCATTTTAAAAGATTTTTTTTCTATGCAATTAATCTTTCAAATGAACCGATGTTTCTTCCATGAAGCTGTTGACGAACTACTTCACATGTAAGGTGTGCATGATACCATTTCTACAAATACATTGATAGATTATGTATACATTAATTGTTGCAAAAGTAGTAAAAACTTAAACAATTATGTTTTGCTACAGTTCCAATCTACCACAATAACAATGCATGCTCCCTTCAAGTAGCAAAAATAATGATACAATTATCCTTCAGTGCAACAACGGATACTTCTAAGTACTCATGCTACTCTTTAAGATTTTCTTGTAAAGATTCAGGCCTGAAAATCAGCCAGAGGGAAGGTCTAATACCCCTGATTCTGAGTCAGATAAAACCATGAAAATCACACTTTTAACACTAAACAAATGTGCCATTTTTCCCATTCTCACGAATTGTCAATCTCAGTTTTGTGATGACACACCACATATTTCTTTTGTCCATTCTGTTCACTCCTGATTCAACTCTAGTGTACCGTTCCAGGAAATACACATCAATGTTAACCTATTACCTCTGAGATTCTGTCATTCCCGAAGGGGCAATACATGGCACATCCGGTTCCTGTTGGCAATCATCAATAATGATCTGTCAGTTTATGACAGGTTCAGTGACCCAATCAAAATTTTATATCAAGTGTCTCTCCAAGTTCCTCGGTCTTGAGCCATCTGTGTCAGCGTTTAATACCCTGTTTCATACCCTGTAGGCAATGGGATAATAAAAGACGTCTTGATTATAGCATACCTTAGATGGACTTTGTTTTGATGGCGAGCCGGTGTGTCTGAATTTATCCAGATGTTCTTTACTCTTCTGGTAGCAATCAGGTCCATACTTGCACGTTGGCTTCTCCTGAAAGTTTAGGATGAAAGAGAATTTGCTTAACATACATTGAAAAGATAAGGTATTTCAAACGTCTACCCATTTTGCCCTAACCTTTCTTAGCATTTCCAATATCCTGTACATTAAAAAACCATTTGTTAAATTTTGAGTATATATGTTGATTGTTTGAAGTTAATTAACCAATTATCAAGTAAAAAGATACTTTTCATGACAATTTACAATCACAAATCACTAATTACAGGAACTGCATAGGATATCAAATGTATCGTTTGGAATGGGCCAGATATACAGATAATCAAATCAGATAATTACTAGGAAAATATATTTTTTGTGGAAAACCTACCTTTCTTGGACTTGGTGAATTGCTGTTGCTGCTGTTCTTCTCGTTCTTCACCTTCTTGACTGGACTCTCCGCTGCCTTCTTGGCTGGGCTGGCACCTGTCCCTGAGGTGCTAGCTCCTGTTCCTCCACCCTTCCCGAAGCTGAATCCTGTGATCTCCTCCTCCTCATCGTCGTCGTCATCGTCATCCTTCTTCCTCTTGGCAGACACCTTGGACGGGGAGGATTGGACACCTAGTATTGCACTCACATCAGTACTCTCCTTGGATTTCTTGAATAGTGTCTGTGTAAACGTAAAATAAATAATAAACTTGTAAAAAATAAAATGAATGGATGTCGAAATTTGTGTCATATGAAGGCCACCACACGTTGTGCAATCCAGCTGCAGTCTCATTTGGAATGAAAGTGCAATATTAGATGTGAAATAGGGTGAAAGTGACCTGATGGAGGGTCCAAGTAGTCATATCAATATTAAAACCCCAATTGCAGGGTACTGTGGGCCTTCATTTTTGAGGACCAGTCAGAGCATCTGGTCCTCAAAAATGAAGATGCACGACTAGTTCTTCTGTTGTGAAAAACTCTGAATGACAAGGTGATCTTATTCGCTCAATCAATCATCAAGAGACTTAGACCTGGTCCTGGACTTAGACCTGGTCCTGGACTTAGACTCGGGCCTGGACTTACCCTCAATCTTGGTAGATCAGTTGCTGTCTCAAAGTCTTTATCGTCACGGATACGTGTCACTCTAGGAAACCTGATGGAGATGCCTCCTGCTGTGTGAGTTTCTGATTGAGTGAACTCTGCTCCAATGATCTCCCACACTGGCGCTTTCTGTAAAAAATACAAATTTTATCTTAAAATAACACGTGGCTCCAATGTTTTTCAAAGGAATGATTTGCCTTGATAGATTATCTACAGAAATGCATTTTTTATTTTTTATTTTAAATACTAGTTATATTTCACAACTATTTATAGCATTTGACGGCAGAAATATGACACTACTGTTGAATGTTGCATACAAAAATCTTACTGAATCTATCCTCCAACCCCCCCCCCCCCCCGCCAAGTTACCATAATATTAATAATATTTAGGAGCGCTAAAAACAATGAGGACCATAGCGCTTACAATTGATCCTTGATGACAAACATACACAGAATTCCAAATGGAATTTTGTATTGACTTTAATCAATTTCTATTTTCAAATTCACAATTTTTCTGCTTCCACTCAAATCAAGTTGTAATTGAGGCTTTCCCTTTAAAACGCCTGGAACAACTACTTTTGACAATTATCAGTCATTCCCCGCTACCAATTAATTTTTACCTTGGGCTCTTTGATGACAAAGTCCGGCACCAGTGTTTTATTGACCCGTAACCATGACGGCACCTTGCTACTGTCCTTACTAATCTTGACCATGTCCAGATCACGGTTGACCTGCTCCATCGTCTTATCATCCAGCCCGTTGCCACACTTGGTGACGGTGCGGAACGAGTCAGAGTGCGGGTCGTACACACCCATCAAGAAGACTGACATCATGCCACCTATGGTTTTTAAAAGAGAAAGAAATTGTAGCTGGATTTGCCTTTAGGCTATTGAAATTAGTAAAGTAGTGGATTCATGAATGATGTTATAGATTAGAGTAGTTGTTGATTTAGTGTATTTTGGAATGAACATAACAATATGCATTATGAAGAGGATGATTAAGACCACTGGAGAAAATAAGAATTGTCAAAAAGGCTAGTTGCATCCCCTCAGGAGAAGAGCCAAGACAAGAATGAATTCAACAAACTGTTAAATGTGTTCAAATCAATCATGACTCCACAAAATTGAGTAATTCTAAATGCCTAATATGTCCTAAAAGATACAGAAATTTGAAGGGCACTCCGTGAATGCCTCCTGATCATTTGTCATGCCGGTTTTCTACAGATGTTTCACCAAATCACAAGTGAACAGGGGGGTGTTTCACAAATATCCCAAGTCAAACTTAACTCTAAGTTGGACTTAAGAATTATGGAGAGCCATTTGTAGCCTTAAAATAAAATATATTCAAAAGCGAAAATTCAAAAATGTCAGACTTTTTGTAAATTCCACATCAAGAACAAGAAATCTCCTTGATAATAGAAAATATGAATGATTTGAATCAACATTTTAAGCGTCTTAAAATAGCTTTTACAAATATTTTCAACAGCTTCTCCATAATTGTTAAGTCCAACTTAGAGATAAGTTTAACTTAGATCTTTGTGAAACACCCCCCTGGGTTAATGTTATGAGATGGACCATAGAGGGCGCCCTCTCACCTTTGGTCCCGGTGCCGTAGAACGCTCCCAACACCAGGAGATCGGCAGAGTCCGCCATGGAACCCTCCTTGAGGTAGTCCTTCTTGACCTTGAGCCAGTGGCGTTTGCCCGGCTCATACAAGCTCTGGACATCCTTGAGCACCAGACCCTCCAGACCTTCCCGGATGACGTCCGCGATGAGGCCTGATAGCTGCCTGGGCTTGGTCACAAACTTGGATTCGGACAGCATGATGCGGTTGGGGATCTCGTCTAGGTTCTCCTCAAGGACCTTTCTCCTTGTCTTGAGAGGCCTACGAAGGGTTTGTGGAAGATATAAAAAAAGATATATGTGAAAAGATTCAATTCACTCTTGATTTGTTTGTTGTTGTTGTTGGGTTATTTTTTTTTGGGGGGGGTGGGGGATACCATGATCTTACGACAAATATACTATAACGCCTCGCCCATCACCCTCCCCCCTCTCTGTCTCTATTTCAAATGTTTTCAACATCATGTTATTCCCACCAATATCACATGTACACATATACCAAAAAAGCATAATCAGTTTGAAGGATGGCATCGACTGTATAGTGTACACATAAATGAATTTTGTTCATATATATAGTTCATGATTCCCCCAAGAGAAATGAGCCTAGTCATGCTAATATCAAACATGATAGAATTTATCTATCAAGCATTTAAAAAAAAACAGATTAAGAAGTGTGGAAACTCACTTGTCCATAAGGTCTTCTCCGTTGAAGTGCAGACAATCAAAGACAAAGAGACAGACGTTTGCATCCTGGAAGGCTGATTTCTTGTGGACACCAAGGGTCCCAAACGGTAGGATCTTACCATCTTTGTCAACCATCAAGATCTAAGCGCAAAGAGGGAGAGGGTGGATATCAAAAATTAAATTGAATATCCACGGCTTGACACTAACAGGCACCAAGAACATAAAATCTTATTGCAGACCCCCAAATTACAAAATTTCACCAAGTTGCTCATGTGTGCAGATTATTTTTTATTTGCATATATCTGATCTTACTGCCAGTAATGCTTACACAAATGAAAGACAGTTTTATCTTCAGTATACAATCAACTTATTCAAGAGACTTAGTTAGCCCATTAACATAGTATCTCATATCAAAAGTATATGGAATTTTGAAATAACACAAAATGAAGAGAAATAGTCCAAACAGTTGCTCTGGCGACAATTGCTGCAGACTTGATTTGATCAATGATACAGGGTTGGAGTTAGGGATAGAGTTAAGGGTACACACAAGTTTGAGATTAGGATTAAGGAAAGAAAAGGATATAGTAATTTGTCCAGATTTGAAGTCAGGGGAAAAGGATTTCAGATAGTAAAGGATGTACACTGTATACCAAAAAGAGCAATTGCCATTGAAGCATGCGTCTCAGAAACGCCAAAGAGAAACACATGGATGCCAGTTAGAATTGATCAGAGGGCCTGAAAATCACCTAGAATGAGCTAGTTTGTACACAAAAGAGCCAAACTATGGTATGAAAATAACTCGCCAGGGCCTGAAAACTGGCATCCCTGGAAACATCCACTCTTACCTCACTGTCCAGAATGAGGCTATTGCCGTGAGGACAGGCCTTTGGGATCCAATCCTTGATGTGGGTCACCTTGTGAGGCAGGACTGGTTTCAACGACCGGCTGAAGTACTGGAAGGTGTCCCCTTGCTTGTGGATCTGTACTCTCTCACCGTCATACTTGATCTCGGCGTACATGCCGTTGGGACACTTCCGCATGCCCATCTCTACCGACTTACAAGCCTCAGCCTGGTTAGGAAAGGAGAGACAGAATAGAGTATAAATGCAGCCTATGAACCAGGAACCCGTTTCACAAAGCCACTTTTCAATGACAAACGACAAAAATCAGTGACAAATCTGCTGATAGCCAATCAGAAGCAAAGATTTTGGTAACTTATAACAAAAACTGTCATTTGTCACTGATGACAAGTTTTGTGAAATGCCCACCCCCCCCCCCCCCCCCCCAGGATACTCACCAGCATGGGTAAGACTGGTGTCATGAGAGCGGCCCTGACACTCAGCTTCTTCGTCATGCCTGGCACTCCATTGCTGGCCTTCTGGTTGGCAAGGACACGACTGACGACATCCAGGAGATCTCTTGAGGCTTGGAAGGCCTCATATGCGTTGGGGTCCAGAGCGTCAAGTCTGGTGATGAGGAATGAGTGAATAACTGTCAAAGAATTTTTTTTATTTTGAAGCAGGACTGCACTACTTGTAGCTACTTGCGCCCTCTATATAGCAAACAATGCCTAAGCGGCACCCGTTGGTCCCCCATGATCCTCTTTTTCTTATGTTTAATGAGAGCTGATTTGATGAGATAACCCCCTGTCAGTGACCTTCCAGGGTGGTCTAATCCCTCCTGGCCAAACTAGTGCGGACAGGCTTTAATGACTCACAAGACCGTTGAAATATTGATGCTCACCTAACCAGACTACTTTGGTCTGAATTTACTAAATTAATATTTTCCATCATCACCACAGCTCAAAATCACCTCTGAAGGTCTATAAGCACCAGGCTGAGATTTAAACTAACAATTTTCAAATTAAAAGCCACCAAAACAAACCACCTGTCTATGGTGGTCCTGGTGTAACACCAAACAATAAACGATTTTAACGACGACACATGCTCCTATGACAGTTTCTTACACTAACTAAATTTTCTAACTTCAATGCTCAACCCAGAACTATACTTAATCTTAAACCAAACCTAACCTTACAATTACCCTAACCTCAACCCTAATCTCTGACAAATAATGCCAGGAGCAATTGATGTCGAAGGAAATATCAGGTCATCCTATAAAATGGCTCTCTTAAGTTCTACTCACATGTGCTTTGCTCCGGAGCTGATGCGAAGGTCGTGTTTCAGGAGACGGACCACCATCTTAAGGTCGTTGGCTGTACATTTGCCGGTGATCTTGGCAAGCTCCCTCTGCTGTTCCAGTTCCTTTGTCATCATGGACATGTTGTCTAGAAACTTGTCCACCTAAAGGAAGCGTATCAAGTAGCACAAATGTATCAGATATGTAAAGAGTACAAAAGAAAAACACCTTTTTACTTGTGGAAGCTCTTTTTAGCTTTACTATACCTGTAGTAAAAGGGAGATCCCCTCCCATGGCTGTTTACAAATACATTTTCATACAAAAACTGTTCATGTCACCTTAATTCACAGTTCATAATCCTATATTTTGGTATCAAATAAAGATCAGAGGCCGGTTGCATAAAACTTACCATTGATGGTTAAACTTTACCATCAATGGCAACTACCACGGTGACAGGGCTCAACAGCCAATCAAAATCAAGGTTTTCATGGTAGTTACCATTGATGGCAAATTTACCATCGATGGTAAGTTTTGTGCAACGGGGTCGAGGCAATGATATACAACAATTAAGTTTGGGAATATAAAACCATGTGTGACATTAACCAAGGAAGAAAATAATGCTTCATCAGAAACAAGTGTCTCATTTCTGTAGTAGCTTTGCTCACAGCCGATCAAATACGATAGTATATGTTCAATACTGTACCTTGCAGTTTATAATCAGTTTTATGAATCAGGGTCCAGTTACCTATAAAGGCCACTCATTATTCTTTCAACCTGTGGTCTTGAGACGTATCCAAATCAACTTACATCGTAGATACTGAGAACACTCTTCTTGATCGGCGGCGTGTGTTTGCTCTCCTCGTAAAACTTCCGCACCGTCTCTGAGACATCTCCTTGCTCTAGGTCAGTCACCATCTCATCCAGGTCAGTTCCAAATATCTGAAGAAGCACAAGATGAAAATTTATAAATAAACTCTTAAGTATGAATGATTCATTATTTGGAAATTATGATTTCTATAGAAAATTTTCTGGCTAAGGGGACTGAAAGTCATTTTATCAAAGTGGTTATCAAAGACAAGTTTTGTTGATATCTTTGCTTCTTAGCAACATTAAAACAATATTTCAGCAACTTATAACAGCAAAAACAATCCTTGGTGAAAAGTAATCTTTGAATCAACAAGAAGAGCTAGCCAGCAAGAGTGAATATGATCAAGCACTTGTTTGAAATATCACTTCAATTAATAAACAGTAATTGTCGGGTTGCCATAAGGTGCCTTCACTTATCTCACTGGGCCCTGATATTTTGAAAATGCTGCGCGACACGTGCAAGGAACACATTTGCTCCAGTATAAGTGGGGGTTGTCAGCAACTGATTGTAGCATACAACCCACCCTAGTTACAATATGGGGATGCCCAGCAAACCATTCACTTGGCACCATCAACAGCCATCAATGCCATTACTTTAAGAAAAGAAAAAAAGAAGTTCATACCTGACTGAAAAGCTTAACCAGTTGTTTGCTGTTGATATTGTAGACTCTCTTCACTACGCCTGGTAGAAGCAACTTGAGTACAAGGTAAGGATCCCCATTGAATGTATCTGAAGAAAGAGAAGCACAAGATTTGATGTCAGTATGTCAGTCAATCCTGCTTTAGTGACCACCTGTCTACAAAGAACACGTTTTGTGTTTCCCTTGGGCAGTCACTATAGACAGGTTTGAGTGTACTATGAGATCCTGTTAGAAAGTCCCTTGGACAAGAGAGTCGACGATCCTTTTCTTTATTTTCTTCTGAGCTTTTGATCGCTTTCTCAATTGTGCATGAATACGTCCTAGTAGTGCTGTTTTACAAAAGTGAAGGTTGACATTTTCCATCATAGTCGGGGGGGGGGGGGGAATCAAAGTGAATAACCAAGTTGTGCTCAGTCTCATAATCATTGTTTTCAATGAAATGGTAAATTATATAACTCATGGAGATCATCAACAATGTTAACTAGTGTGAATTTATTATCAGACATCAGAGTACAAAACAGTTATCATCTAATCTTTTGATCAGAGTCCTCTACAATCTAACCATTTACACTTCTTGGACTCACCTCCGTCAGCGCCACGCTTGAGGTACGCGGCAACGACTTTGGTTTTAGCATGGTGGCCGGAGATGTCGGCGATGCGGGCACAGAGCTTGCGGTACTCTCGGAATGAATTGTCTGGATGCTTGGGGTCACTACCGTCCCCCTGGTAGGAGGTCTTGGAGGGGGTGGGTGATGGGGTGGATGATGAGGACGATGCTGCTGCTGATGTGTGATGAGACGATGAGGGTTGACTTGTACCTGTAATCATGGAAGACAACATTGACATTATCAGGAAACAGCGATTTTATGTACAGACACAAAACTCTACGATTTGATTCATGCATTTAAGGTATTGTATACTTCCTGGAGTTGAATATATAATATCCATTATCCACAGATCGTTTCCTGCTTTGTAACGGCTTTCGGTGAGACAATGCTCAAGTATAATTTACACACTGATGCTGTTTATTGTTATCAATTAAGGATTCCCTCTTAAAAGTCAATTAATGAGGGATTGTGAGCACCAAGCATTAGTGATACTCTGCTAAACAATTCCTTCCTTACTTTCAGCATATACATAGCTTGCTATTTTGTACTGTAATCAGAGAATTTAATGGAACATGTTTGAAGCCATACAGAATCATGAGATCATTAAAAAAATATTCCCTGAGGACTTCTCTTCAAATGCTCTCATATTTGCATTACGATGAGGAAAAGCCGAAACATGTGTGTAGTCCCGTAGTACATATACCCTTTGTGCAATGCATGTGATTTTCAGCAATTGTCAGTTTCTTTCTACTGTATTTGATATTTCCGTAACCTTGACAGCAGACATCAATTTTTATGTCATAAGAATAATATAATAATTATATTGGATTCTTATACAGCGCATGTATCGACCTTGCAAAGGTCCTCAAGGCGCTCCAACATTACCTGTCTATGCTAGGCTGCCGATTTCGACGCTCACAGCATTTAAGGAGTTCCTTCCTACTGGTACCCATTTAACACCTGGGTGGAGAGTGGCAAGTGTAGATTAATGTCTTGCCAACATACATGATCAACATTTCCTGATTGCTTCTGCTTTTTTTTTTTGGTCATGCAATCGCATGACCTTTAATCAACGTTATCTTCAAACAAAGTTCAGGACTTACTGGGTTTTGGTTGTTTAGACGGGGATACAGCTTGTCCGCCCGGTGAGAGGACGCTCTGCACTGCGGCTTTCTTCTTGGCTGGTGTTTTCTTGGGTGTCTTGACTCTTGATAACAGCTCTGTAAGAGAAAAGTCAGTAGAAAATTAGAAATTAGTGAGAAATAATGCAATATAATTATGGAAGGGGAAAATATAGCAAGAAAGCAATAAAGAGAGAGAGGGACAGAGAGAGAGAGAGAAGGAAATATATAGAATGGATGTGATATATGATACATGAAGAGGGCATATGCCAGAAATATAGTAGGATGACTGAAGAAGTTAAGAGGAAATATGGACAGATTCCAATTTCCGAAAAAATACAATTTTTGGCACTGAATATCCTCTGTGCAGACATTTTCAGTTTCTCACAAAATAAGAGACAGTTGCGGTAATGGCGGGAAGTGAGATAGAAACAGAGTAGACACGTAGAAGCAAAGAAAAATAGAATGAGAGTGTACGTGTATGTGTAACTGAGAAGAAAAGCAAAAGATTGAGAGAGAGAGAGAGAGGAATAAAATAGAATGGGTAATAATCTCGCCCTGGCACATACAAACTGTTCATGCCTGCCACTGAACTAGATTTGCAATTGAATTCCTTTTTTTCTTCTATATCAATTAATAATTGCACCATTTGTTCCAATAATGATATCAATAATACTCAATTTCTTTCAAATAGAAATTAAAACTACATTCTCTTACCTTCAATATTCTTCCTGATCAACTTCTTTTCTTCTTCCTCCATCTTCTCAAACCCATCCAAGTCGCTAGGGTCCTCGATCTTCTTCGTCGTAGCTCTCGCCCGGACGAACGTCTCAAACACACAGTTGATGTGGAAATAATTCTTCATCATGCCTCCGTCATCGCTGAAAGGATTCGTTGAGAGCTTGGCGATCCTAGGCGACTTCTTCTCGATCCTTGCTTGCATTTCTTGCATTTTGACGTCCCAAGCCGTGCATAGTCTACACTGAAGGATTTCTCGTCATCCATTACTGAAGCAAATGTCTTTCCCAAGGTAGAAGAAAGGGCAGTAGGGTTGAAACAGGATTGAAAAAAGACTATACTCCCTTTACGTTCCGTTTCAAATTTGGATGAGAGTGTATTTCCTGGATAAGACTTTGGTGATGCAGTACCGCGTCTACCTAAGCCACTATCACAAGGGCACTTGGCATCCCGGTAGGCCGAAGTGTAATGGTCAAGACGTTGCTGCTCAGGCCTCACAAACGTTCTTTTCAAGCTGCTCCAACCAAGATTAAATGCTGTGTAGACCTTAGATCTCATAGATCCACTTCACTTGGGAAACACTGTGGGCAAATGCTGCAAAGAAAAAATGACAAGCATTGGTTTAAATAACATTTCTCTCCAGCTCCAAAAAAAAAAAATGATTACCATTATTCATTACCAAATTACCAACAATAAACTACACCAATAAGACAAGTTAAGTCAGCCCAAAGTAATTCCATGTATCATGTGTATTCATCTTAGCAAGTTGGAACTCACAAGTTCTTAAAGACTTAAATAATGATGAGACGTCGAGACGTATATCTACACCTAATATTGATAATAAATTAATAGTATTCTGGGTTTATAGAAAACTTTTTACATCTATGAGTACGAGCACAATGTCTCTAATAATGTAAGCGCTTTACAATTTACAGCGCTGGTGTTGTAATGTCTCGTCTAACTCATCTCGAACTCGTCTTGAATTGAATGTTCAATTCACTGCACAAAAACAGTTTAATTTCAAAGTAGCTATCGACGTGCACACCATCATCATCATACAAATAAGTAAAAAACAATGATCAACATTTAATTAAAATTCAACATTATCAATATGTGACCTTGTGGCTTGTATTAAATGTTTAGCGATATTATCAACAGTCAGACTTCATGTTACACACTTTCATCTAGTTTGGTTTCATTGTGAATTTCACTCTTCAATCATAAAGCATAGACTGTAGATAGGCTAGATCTTTATGCAAAAATTGCACATATCTCTGAATTATCAACATCATGCACATGTATACTGTCAGTAGGCACTTCAGTTGCGCTAGCGAAAGTGCGGACAGCTGACTTGACCGCGATTACCCCCATTGCAGCGAATGGCGACGGCATAGGCTATAGCACGCAATCCAGCGAAGTCTCTCCGATCTTCGCTTTGGCCAAAAAAATGCAAGCTTACCGAGCGGTCTTCGGAATAGCTCGAGTAGACCGAGTCAGTTTTTCTTTCATTTCGCTGATTTTTGATTGGTCAAAAAAAATAATCTGGACTTCGTACGTCTTCGGGAAACATCGACAATTGCCTAGCTCGAGTTGCACTTACCAACGTGCAGGTCTACGCATGGTACTACGTTGACACTGCTCCTTCGACTGAAATCGGAGTCCTTTCAGATGTCAGATCTCACCATAACTTTGTAAGTAGTGAAATTGTGTATTCAATTATATTTTGTGAGAGTTTAGTCAAATTTGGTTGAATGGAAAGTGAGCGATTTCGTATTTTAAAACTTGATGTTGATGATCTGTCCGACGGACGAGCGTGTTGTTGTGAAAGCCGTTACGATGTCTGAAAATGACGTCATCCGCATTGTTGGGATCGGCGATTTTAGTCTGGGTTTTCAGACACGTTACATTTATATCGTGGTATATTTTGCGGAATGACAATTTTTACCCTGGTTGACATAAAATGTAAAATATAATTTGATCATTTTCTTTTTTTTATTTGTTCATAAATGTCATTAAACTAAAATAAAGTAAATATATTAAGAGATTTTAGTGTACAATCGTCACTGGAAAAAAAAAAGGGCTGAATGGTTAAACTACTTGGAAAAAATATATTTAAATGGCTAAACCCAGAATTTCTTCATGAATTCGAATTTCGACAATGTGATGAAGGTTGAGATGTGTTTTATTGATGATTTATTTGTAATTTGTAAATTTCTAGAGCTAGGAATCTTTTATTATTAATATTATTTCAAATACCAACTGAAATTATAACTAAACTAAGTAAAAGTAGGTCTAGACTGGAAGAACAATCAGAACTTTCTTGAATAATTTTTTTTTTCAAGGCTAAGGAATTAATCTTTCTGTTTTTTGTTTTGTTGTTGTTGTTTTTTGGGGGTGGGGCAATTTACATTAGACAAGTAATAATATTTTTCATCATGTTTCTTTTTGTTTGGTAT
>JAVYIG010011027.1:0-64033 GCA_035222895.1 Strongylocentrotus droebachiensis
CAAAATATGCTCATTTGACCGTAATGTATTTCCCCAAACACCTGAGCTTCAGTGGGGGCTCCGCCCCCTGGACCCCACACCCCATTTATGTCCTGCCAGTGTCACAAATTAATAAGGTATCAAAATATGCTCGTCTGACAGTAATTAAATTCCTATACCCACTGAGCTTCTTGGGGCTCATGCACCCCTTGACCCCTCCGAGTAATATGTACGTTCAGAAGGCCTAGCTGCATGTAGTGGGTGATGGGGGATTCTTGTTATCTACCGCCCCCCAAACGTTTTTGCCACTAGCTGCCGGTGTCACCATTACGTACCAATATTTGGCTCGCATAATTTCAAATTTGGCCCCCCCCCTAAAAAATCCTCGATCCGCGCCTGTTATAGGCATTGGAAGAACAGGATGAAACACAGAAAAAAGTGAGAGAAAAAATTGGCAAAAAAAAAGAAAAACAGCGGAAGAGGAATAGAGAGTGGAAAAGATAAACAAAAATGAAACAAGCAGTATAGAACACTGGAAAAAGATTAAAAGGTAACAAAAATACATACCAGGGGCGGCGATTAATTTTCATGACCAGGGGGGGGGGGGGGGGGACGAAATGCGAGGGACCAGGGAGCAGTGGCGTAATGAGCAAAAACGTTTGGGGGGAGGGCAGAAACAAATCCGCATCACCCTTACTCTTAAAAACATGCAGCTAGGCCCCTCGGAACGTTTTTCAAAGTGGGATGGGGGGGGGGGGGGCTAAAGTATTTACGAACGGGTAGAGCGAAGCAAGTGGAGCGTAAATTGGCATGGGGTAGAAGCAATTAGGTTTTTTTAGGCATTTAATGACGGTCAGATGAGCATCTATAGGTCTGCCTTAAGGGCCCTGTCGGGATTCCAAGGGGCAGAGCCCCGGAACTTCAGGATTTTTAGGCATTTAGTTACGGTCAGATGAGCAACCAGGGGCCCGCCTTAGGGACCTTGTTTGGGGTCCAGGGAGAAGAGCCCCCAGCTCTGGGAAAAAACATGCTATTTCAGCAACATTTGTATATCACTGGTACCGTATTAAAAATAAACTACGTATGAATTTATTAGGAACAGCTGCCCCAAAGCCCCCCCCCCCCCCCCCCCCCACCATCATTACGCCAGTGCGAGGGAGCATAGCCCAAGACGGAAATCCTATTGAATCCCCATTGAATGTCCCCATTGAATCCCAATTGAATACCAATTTGCAATTTGGAGTATATGGAAAGTGAAACAATGGGTACCTATTGAAACCAATTGCCAATTAATTTGGTTCCAATATTAACCCATTTGTTTCACTTTCCATGTGAACCAAATTGCCAATTTATATTGAATTAGGATTCAGTGGGGGTATTAATTCAAAGAGGATTCAATTGGTAAATCGATCCAGGTATAGAACCAGTGAAAAACTGATACTTCATAATCGATATTGTCCACCAATTAGGTATTTTCTAATCTCAATTGCATTAACTCAATCACTTAGATCATTTGAAGTTTATTCAAGAGCAATTACATTTAAAAGAATATAGGCTCGTACACATATATTATATACAAATATGCATATTGTTTCTTGGTTAGTAATCATATATATGCTACCCACCCTTTCGGCATAAGCCGTATAAAAACAAGCAATATTCTTTTTTCACTCTTGACTTCTCTACAATGTTTACTTGAACACTTTGAACGATATCATGCGAGGGAGCTAGCGTAGCTCCCGAGCGAGAAGATTTTGTTTTCATTTGTATTTGTCTAAACGCTGACTCTGGGGTGGTGGGGCCTCCAGAGCCTTGAAGTTTGTTGCATTCTAGCTAATTAGTCCGTATTTGCTATACATTTTTTTCTCTCACTTTTTCAAATTTTCCGGGGGGGGGGGGACGACCCCCCTAAACAAATCGAGAGGGGAGGAGGACGTGTCCCCCCCCCGTCCCCCCCGGGATCGCCGCCCCTGATATATACATACAACCATACAGGGGCGTACGCAGGGGGGGGGGGGAGGGTTTGGGGGTTAAACCCCCCCCCCTTTGGTATTTTTATGTGTGTAAACCCCCATAAAAAACCTAAACCCCCCCCCTTTGGATTTTTTTTTTATATACCCACGGCTAACCTAAAAAAGGTGACCTCACCCCCCCCCCAACGAAGAAAAAATGTCAAATTTTCAAATTTCGAGACCAAAAAAAAAAAAAAGTGTCCGCTTACCCCCCCCCCCCCCCCCCCCCCCCCCCCCCCCCCCCCCACTGAGCGACTTTTCGGCCGGCGCGATTTTAAATTTTTCGGGAGCAAAATATTTTGGGCCCGATTTTAAACCCCCCCCCCCCCCCTTGAAAAAATCCTGCGTACGCCCCTGCAACCATATATATATAGTAGGTCCATTACAACTGACAGTAAAACCCTCTCCTTAAATTATGTACTGTTTACAAAAGAAAAGCTAACACGAATATAAGGTAGAATGGAAAGAAGACATAAACATTTAGACCAGAATAGATAACTGTATACTGATTATATTCAGTGAGGAGGTATGTGACCATGGATCTACTACGTATTTAATTATAAATCATATAAATAGAGAGCTCTTTGTGTGGTCGATGACCACACAAAGTTAAGTTGGGTTTTTTGTTTCTTATATAATGTCTAACGTCTGGAAAGTAGACTATGATGCGTTACACGGACGAGGACGTCTCTTTCTTCGTGAATTTCAAGACGTATTTCCTTTAAAAAATAAACAAGAATGCCCGGAGAGAGCAGGTAAGTGCAAATGAAACGTACTGTATTCAGCCTCAATGGCATTAAGAAGAGTTTCTATCAATGCCCACGCCTGGAAAGGTCCAAGATTGAGCTACAAGTACAACCACCGCCAGAATACCCCGCACATTTAGACTACCACTACCACAGCGAGCCCGTGCTATAGGATCAGCCGGCTAAAGCACGGGGCGCGCTCCCTACTGACTACGTACGTTCATGCGGCCGAAAACTGCCTTGCTAGGCCGAAAACTACCTCCGAAACAGTGTAGATCTAGGCCTAGCCCTAGACTAGATCTACATGAAAAAGAATATTTTCATGGCAATTCATGATTTTTGCTGAGATTCTTTTTTTGTTTAAATAATAATAGTATTTGCTTCATGATTTGAACAAGAAAAGTTAATAAATAGGAAGTAAAGAGTCCAAAAATAGGATTTTGTTTAATTTAAGTGGCCGAAAAAAAACTCCCTCCTTTACTAGTCTAGATCTAGAGCGCCGTTCACTCGAAAATCAGGCAAAAAATTAAGTTTTTCATTTCGGGGGCTCCATTTCAAATTTTCGGGGGCTACTTTTTCAACTTTCGGGTGCTCTTTTTTCTGGGGCTACTTTTTCATTCACCTGTCTTTTCGGGCTCCTTACAGCGTGTATTTCCACAGAAAAAAAGTGGAACCCGGATTATCTTTTCCGGATTGAAATACCTTCTTCTTCTTGTTCTTCCTCCGCTTTTTCGGAGATCAGCGATCCCATGGGCCGCAAGACATATAACTAAACAGGAGCACAAGGTAAACATCAAGGTAATGGACTGGTAGCAGTCGATCGCGATAGGTGCATTTTATGGACAAAGAGTAAAGTAATAGCCAGTAAACTTCGGCAATATCGTGAAATAGGCCCCGCCACTTTCCCGTCTTGTAATCGATTACAAATCATCTTAGACTTCTAACTTCAGTCTTCAGCCAACATTTTTATGACGGACAGCAATAAAAGGGAGATAAAAGTGAGTTAAAAAGGGGGTTGAAAGGGACTTATTTTTTAAATAATAATTAGGAGGAGGGGGGGGGGGGGGGGGGGGGCGGGCCCCCCCAAAAAAAAAAATTAAAAAAGGAAAAATATTTATCTAGGTCTAAAACTAGATAAATTTAAAGAGAGGGGGGGGGCGGGGGGCCCCCCCCCCCCAAAAAAAAAAAAAAAATAATAATAAAAAAAAAAAAAATAAATAAAAGATAAATTCAAAGAGAGGGGGCCATAATATTTTTTTTTTTTTAAATATTAAAAAAGGAAAAATATTTAAGAAGGTAAAATATTAAAAAAGGAAAAATATTAAAATAGGTCTAGGGTCTAAAAGATAAATTTAATCATTTAAATGTAACCCTTTTGAATCATTTGCTAGCTCTATTTATTAAACCTCAAAACACCCCTTAAATTATACTTCGGTGAAAGAAGCCCCACTACCGTGCTGTCCGTCTTGAAAATGCATAGGATGGGGCCTTGTTCACGAGTATACAGTATAGTCGTGATACAGGCCCCATGTCCGTGTTGTAGAACATGCAACGCCGTTGCGCGGGGCCTTTATCACGAGTATATATAGCGAGTTGAATAGCAGACTCGCTAATATATACTCGTTATACAGGCCCCGCTGCTGTGTTGAATTGTGCGCGATGCCGTAGCGCGGGGCCTATATAACGAGTATATAAGTATAGTCGTGATACAGGCCCCGCTGCTGTGTTGAAGTGCGCGCGATGCCGTTGCGCGGGGCTTAGATCACGAGTATATATAGTGAGTTGGCTGAAGTTAGAAGCCTAGTATAAAATTATAATCGATTCAAAACAGTTGCGGGGCCTATATCACGAGTATGCCTAAACTTCTATATGTAGTAAGTGGCAGTACAGGATCAAATGGGAGAAGAGTAGCATTGGTGAATAAACACGGATCACGGTCATCATATTGTGACGCACACAATGGGTAATCCTGGAGACATTTATTTACTTTGGAGACAAAGTCATGGCGTATCTGAAGATGAGTCGGACAGGATGCTATAAAGTGTTCAACTGTCTCATCAACACCTTTGCACAGGAGGCATAGCGGATCAGCTGCTTTCTGGATTTTGCACAATCTTGTCTGAACCAAATACGTGTTGGAGAGAAGTTGAGCCCTCAGCGAAAGAGCTTGCCGAATGATGTAACACGGTATTAAACCAATCTGTTTCCACAGAGCGCAGCATTCCGATTCGCCCCGATTCCGTGTTCCAAGTCAGGAAAATGCCGTGTCAATCGGAAGTCAAGATTCAACCTTTAATTGACCTCGATCGTGGATTCAGATCTACACAGGATTCTACGCTATTCTATTGTGACGTACATTTTTCATTGTTACGTACAGCGCGTATATAAACATATTAATGTATACGCGTATTTCAGAGTATTTTTCAACCAATCACGCTGCAGTGTTGATTGGGGCTTCGCGCGCCCTGATGCTCCGCCAGACATGGTTTGTCGCTGTGTGTTTCCACAGAGATTTTACAGGGAGTACGTTGGGTTCGACACTTCAAGATCCACATCCCAGAGGTGGATCTGATAATCCGCATCTCGGTCGACTCGACCCGACACGCTTGTGTTTCCACAGGAAAACTGACCCGGTATGACACGGTATGACACGGAAAATACCGTGTCGATGTTTTCTGTGGAAACACGCTGTTAGTAAGACATTAATTCATAAAAGGATAGGCCTACAGTTTGTCGAGATTTGTTTAGTAGGCTAATTAGGTTTCAGGCTTTCTGCTTCATAGTTGTCTATTAAAAAAGAAAACCCTTTTTCTAGTTCAATAACTAAAGTTTTCAGGCATTGATTTGATGCAAGAACTGTAACATAATAGACCCTAGAAAAGATTGTGATTATTTCTGGCCATGAATTTCGATAATCATTTTTCAAAGTAAAATTTTCACAAGAAAATCAGACAGTCGTTTAAAAACGTAGACTCATTAGTAATACTTTTACTAATTCTAAGCTCAGGTTTCGTACATCTATTCACGAAAACTATATTGAAATCGCGGCAATAATGATGCAAACCAACAGATAGCAATTTCAAAGTGTCAAATCTCTTCAACTCTTCGAGCTCAGTTAGCTCAGCTCAGCTCAACTCACACACACTGCAGCGTCCACTGCACTGTATTGTGTGCGTGTCAGTCACGGTGATTTTGTCTGATTTTCTTTACTTTGAAGAAATGATTATCAAAATTACGTAAACATGGCGAGGATAATCACAAAATGGGCTTTAATTACATACCTCTATTTATATAAAATTGCGGCAATCGTGAATTCCTGATGGAAATTGATTGCAGTTTCGCGATGTTTACCGGTAGTGGTCTACATGGTTCAGCTAATATGATCTACCAAAACAAAATCGACCGCCAAAAACTTGACCCCTACGCTACGTCTCGATCTCGCAACTGCGAAAATGCGACATGGTAAGCCAGGTAAGGTATGGAATATGGTTCGATTTTTTCACAACCGATTTTTTGTGTATACAATTTTACACGGAGATTCAGCGCGCATCTTCGCGCGGACCAAGAAATGCACACAATGAATACGAAGCTAGAAGACAGCGCGCGGCCGCTCGTAATCGTTACGGGGGTGATTTGAGATCATTTCATTTTTTTGATGTCGCCCCCGAAATCGGATTTTGGGTCTATTTCGGGGGCTGTTTATGGTGTTTCCAGGGCGAAGCCGCCCTCTGCCCAGTGTATTTTTTAGGCTGTCGAAAATGCTGAATATGCACGAGGTTATGAAGGACCGAGGGACCTTCGAGTCCTGCATATTCAGCATTTTCGAGCGGCATTTCCACACATCTTACCGACAATTTTATCTTGACATCAAGAAGAAAATAAACTTCCAAAAACAACATCTGCCGATAGATCTTGATCTACATTCGTGCCAATGCATTGCAAAAGTAAAAGAAGGGTCCGTTTAACGTAGCTGCCGCAAAGCATCCAGCACGCGAAGTCACCATTTTCAATCCATTTCAATGACTACATCAGAGAAAACTGCAGGGTATGTTATCAGTGCGGGATGGCCGGGCGGTGATTTTAGTCACATCAACAACATTCGTACGCAAGAGATCGAATCCCGACTTCGACAAAAGTTTTTTTTTTTTTTTTTTTTTTTTTTTTAAATGTCAAAATCGGGGGTGCGGCCTATGCGGCGCTGCAGCCTTATCGCCGGCAAATACGGTAAGCAGAGAGCGTAATGGCAATACCAATACAAAATCGTACCAAACACAATGACATGTCACATAGCTTTAAACAGATAACTGATGCACAAGCATATATTTTAGGTAGGGTAGCGCGCCCGGTATATGGTCACTTAAGGGGAAATCGCTAATATTTTGAATTCTTACCTCTTTTATTTGGCAATCCACCCATCAAAAGAGAAGAAAATTATTCCTCTAACAGGATTTTATAGTCACTTAACCCTATTTAGCCCGGGCTATTTTGAAACTGCATAGCCCAGGGGGGGGCTTCTCAGGCCCCCCCCTATGATCTCGGCCATGAAACGACCGATCGCCGCGAAAATTTGCATACATGTCAAGTGAAGTGTATAGAATACTATGGTAATTTCAATTTTTTGAAAAACTCACTCATTTGCATATTTATGGTAATTTATGCAAATAAGGTCATCAAATTCACATTTTTGCCCATAAATCAGACATTATTCATATTTAGGCATTCTTTCTCACTACATATATTTGTTAGACCATTTGGAATAATAATACAACACAAAAAATTTAAAAACCAGGGTTATTCCTTATGTTATCTATTGTTTTGATAATTTCTTATGTATTTCCTTGTTTTTTTAACTTATGTATTTTATTGTTTTTGTTGTTTTATTTCATTTCTAACTATCATTCAACTATTTTGACCCCAAAATAAACACCCTAAACAATAAACAAGACCAAATAACCAATGTTTTATCTCTTTATTCGAAAAATGAGATTTCCATATGTTTTGTACACAAATCACAAAAATGAGCGATTTTCGGGCTGACATGCAAAGACAAAAGGACACGTGACTTTGTAATGGTAGGTCCGATTTTCGAAAAATTTCTTTCAAAAGATGCGCAAGACTCGAAAGAAAAAAGTCACAAAATTTCAGTGCAAGATTTTCTTGCGTTAAAAAATTATCGCGAAAAATGTCGAGGGGGGGGCTTCTGAAGCCCCCCCCCCGGGCTAAATAGGGTTAAAATATAGAATGATGATAAGCAAAATATTCCCGCAAGAAGACGGAGCATTTTTCTGCCCAGAATTCGGTCGCGCCAAATAGAATACGAATACGATCACACGATTTGTGCGTGGTATCTCCATTGCCAAGGAGCGAAGCGTATTTGCGCACTTTTTTCACACAATTGTGCGACAAAACACTGAATGTCAATGCATTGACCGAATACTGGACGAGCGCTACCGCATGGAGCAAACACGGAAGAGCTCCTCTTCACACACATACTAAATTTATTGCGACAGCACACGTAGTTGTTTCGCAATAGACTTCTACATATGGCTATGCATGTTAGCGCATGTGCTAACAGAACCCGGAAGTGCAGAAAGTTGTGCGACACTGACCAATTTTGAGTTAAGTTGGAGATCTTTCCGGGGCCGTATACCTGATTTAATTTTTAGAGTTAAGAAAAGTTGTTCAGCTGCCTGATTTGTGCAAGTTTCGTGGCTCATAATTTTTTTTTTTAATTGTTACAGCTGTTGAAACGGCTGTCTGACCGAATACCGGATGCGCTACCCTACACACATACCGTATTTGCCGGCGTAAAGGCCGCAGTATTTTCGGGTGAGAAAAAATCAAAAAGTCGGGGTGCGGCGTATAAGCAACAACAACAAAATTCAGCGGTCAAAACATCACGTCCATTTGCACGTATGGGACTATATGAACGGTAGCATGACTAGACAACGGTACAGGACAATTCTAGAATAACTCCACACAACTTACCGACAATTTTATGTTGCATAGTTGACATGAAGACGAAAAAACTTATTTTTCTAATAAAATCTGCCGATAGATCTAGATCTAAGTCCGTACCATTGCATCGCCAAAAAGTAAAAAAAGGGACAGGCCGTTACTTACGGAGCTAGCTGCCGCGCAACGCAACTGCGCAGGTCGAAAAACGGTATTTCGGATTACACCGCACATCGAGGTAGGGGTATTGTAGGATACCAAATCTGCGTACGATACAGTACTAGCTTAAAAGTCGATGAAGATCTGCTAAATTATGATCATTTTTGAGGTTAACTTCTTGTTGATTTATAAGAATATTGATGAATTTGGAATTGTTTGTAAAAAAAAAAAAAGAGTGTTCTACAAGAAAATTACGATCATTTTGTTTGGTCCGTTATTTTTTTCCTCTACGAAATGTCAAAGTTGGGGGTGCGGCCTATACGGCGGTGCGGCCTTTACGCCGGCAATACGGTATAGAAAATCAACAAACATTTCAGTACAACTTGCAAGTTGTTTAGACCCTTAACCCTTTGAGAGCGAGCCCGCGCACAGCGATTGTTTCCCCTGTGACGGAGCGATTTCGGTAACATCGCCAGTAATGGAAAATTTGGCGGTGCTTTCTACTTTCATTGCTCATTGCGCCTCATTCAGTCATTTTCGTGATTTTTAGTAAATGTAAAAATGAAAGATCAGACTTTTTCCTTTCTAAAAATGTAAGTTTTGTTTATCATTACGAAAAATAAAGTCTGTTATCTTTGAGGGGAATTGCCGTCTTATTTTGCTGAAGCTTCACGTCTTTCCTTTTCAATACACTCACAATAAAAATTGCTTAAGCACCGCCGCACGCGCAGATCGGTCGATATACCTCCATTCATTTCCCCATTGTCAATGATTGTCGTCTGCTAAAGCTCGGCCGATTATCAACCGAGCCATAAATAATAGGCCTAAGCCTTCGTTTTACATGGGTTTTCGACACATTTTGTAACTATACTCTGACCAACATTATGCCATGATCTACACTAAATGCCCTTTTTTTTAATGTGCAAATCAAATATAGGACTATTTGGGAAATGAATTTCGAGATGAACATTGTTTTATTCTCGAAAACGAAAATAATATTTACTTTGAATGCTTTAGACTTTGTTTCTCATAATTTGAAATATTCATTTTGTTTTAGTTTTTGCCTCCCGCTTAATTTTGTTTATTTTGTCTCCATCTATACATCTCTTAGAACCCTATTTTCATATGAGGTTGCTGTATCAATAAAATATTTATTGAATCTTTGTACGCATTTGATTTGTTGTTTGTAATGGAAAGAGCTAAATCAATGACAGAGATTACAACAAAATCATAATTCATCACAATCATCTCTCTCTTTCTCTCTCTCTTTCTCTCTATCTATTTACCGTATATAACGGTGTATAAACCGCACTTTTTTGCCGCCGAAAAATTTTTTAAAGTCGGGGGTGCGGTTTATACACGGTACATCAAAAAAAAAAAAAAAAAAAAAAAAAAAAAATTTAAGTTTCAATTTATGCCCCTCCACCTGGCGCTATGCCTGGCAATGTCTCCCAGCTCGGTAATCGGTGTGTTGACTCACCACTCGGAAACTAGAACAACACTCAAATTTGTCTGTCATCTTGGTTTGAAAGTAATCTTTCTGATAGATCTCAATATGTAGTTTATAATAATAATAATTCCTCCAATTTTTCTTCTATTACATGGTGTACCACAAGGTTCTATCCTAGGTCCCTACTGTTTTTTAATTTACAGTACCGTAATGATCTGACACACACACAAAAAATATCTCGGCAATTTTTTTTTTTTTTTTTTTTTTTTTTTTTTTTTTTTTTTTTAAGGGCGAAAAAGAGGGGTGCGGTTAATACACGAGGGCGGTTTATACAACGTTATTTACGGTATCTATCTCTGTCTGTCTATGTCTGTATGTCTGTCTGTCTGTCTCCCTCCTCCCCTTCACTCTCTGTGCTTCAGTGTGTTTTATTTCCGCATCGCGTTGTTGTTGTGTGTTTTTTTTTTGGAAAGGGTGTGGCTAATAAGGAGTTAATTGCGTTAGTCTTGGTAGTCTTTTATTTATTTGAAAATAAATGATATTGAAAATATAGTAATTCATTATGTGTTATGAAACAATAAAGAAAGAAGCGCAAACAACGTGAGAATTCAATTTATTTGTCTTTGTCTAAATCTTTGATCTCGTTCAACATATCGTGTCAATAAAACTTTGATAATCCTCGTTTCATGATTAGTTCTGTAGATGGCATGTACATGTAAACCGGTACATGAAATGATGATGATGATGCTTATAATATTGTAATAAAATAGTAATGATAATAAAAATTATTTTCTTCATCTTGCACTCGCTTTTCTTCATTGCCAGAAAACTTGTTTTTATGTTGCCGTGCATTTTTTTCTTCAACAATGGTAGCATCTTTGCCGGAGTTGCTCAAGACAGGAGTGATATTCATTGGGGAGAGAGAGGAAGAGTAAGGGGTCGTTTTTGAGAACATAACATTTGAACATTTCATATGCCCGCTCAAACCAAGACCGACTTTAGGTTGATCAAGATATTTTACTCAAACCTGCTCTAAAATGGTTACATGCCCTCGTAAAGGTATAAGTTAGAGTGGTTGTTTGTATTGTCATGTAGATCGACCAATTGACCTTCGTTTAGGCTTATACATCCTCTTCTTTCAAAAAGGTAAACTTCCAGAATAGTTACTTCTTTACAATCTTTTGTTCCTCTTAGAGTGGGGGATAAGCCTTTCATAAAAGAGGTCCATACATGAATGATTCGCTAAATTGGTCAAGTTTATAAAATGAACAGCGTATTGTCATGTAAATACCCTACATCGATAAGGCTTAGATTAGTATTTGATGCAACAAATGCCACACCGGTAGGGTAGATAAATATAAATAAGTAATCAGGGTCGAAATCGAACTGATAATACGACCCGTAATACGAATATCTGAAATGCGGAAGGGTGCATACGGAACGTGGAAGTAGCGTCAAGCAAGAATCCTGGCAAGAATATAGAACGGACGCGCGCGTACGCGTCCGTCTCCAGCTGTACGGGTATTTCGGGCCTTTTTTCGATCCGAACACTAACTTAGAGTAAAGTTGAAATGATATCCCTTTTTCTCGATTTTTTTCTACGTAACTATATTATTTTTTTAATAGATGAGATGAATGAATATATCTAAATAATAATTCAAAGAACTTTAGAACAACTGTAATAGCTAATAATAAGCTGGAAAACTTTGTCAACATATTAGGGATATATCTCGGTTTCTGTAGAAGCCCGTCGTCACAGACTTAACAACTCGCTCGGCTTCTGTAGAAGCCCGTCGTCTCCAAAGTGTTAAATATGATGAAGATGAGAATTTTTCCAACTTAAGTAACTTACCGGTATGTAAAATAATGTGACTTTTTAAGGATGCTGAAAAAATCGAGGTTTGACTATCATGAGTTTGATGCAGTATAAATATTTTTCAAAAATGTGGTTTGCCCATCTGAAACTTACTTTACGACAATAACGGCTAGTGTAAGAGGGTGCATGTGCAGGTAGTTAGCTAAATTGAGAGAACTCCGTGCATGCGCCTTCATTTACTATAATAATGACCATTATCCACCAAGTCTACTAGTGTCAGCAAGTTATGGCCTTCTGCACATGGAACCTGACAACCCTCTCCCTGTATTTGGGCTTCTGCCTAGCTAACCTTAGTGGCTCGGTGCCTGGTAAACTCATTTTCAAGTCCAGTCAGTGGAACAATGAACTTACTTTGGCATGTTGTGAAATAAGCCACTGCTCATTCACTCTGTACATAGGGGTTTATTTCATGTGATGCCTATGGGGGATTCCACCTCTCCAAAGCCTTTACACGCAAGTGTGTTTGTACACTCTCGATGACAATGATTATTTCATGAGAAGGCAAAACATATCATCAAGTATTGTCCCATATTGTTTCACAGATAACATGGCGATGAAGCAAGGAATCGATTGTTGGACGTCTCTCTCAAGTACAGATGGAGAAGGAGATGAAACTCTTCAGTCTTCACATGAACATGATGAAGGTATGGAGTGTTTCAATGTGTTCTGCTGTGTTTGGTAATGTTTCTGATGAGTAATGACAATATACGTTCAGTATATATGCTCCCTCTCATCTATTTCAAAATATTTGCTCTGTGAGTGTGATTTCTTTTGTGTTTGTTTGTGTTGCTGTGAGAGTGAATTTGCTTTCATTCAGTAAGTATAACATTACACATAAACATTACATACACAGATGTGAAGAGGAAACATATTGCAAGTCTGAAAAATTTAAAAACCTTAACACGGAGTCGAACCTTATATTATAGATGGTACCTCCAGTACACAAATTGTGCCAAAATAGGGAACGATAGTATAAGATAGCCACTGAGGAGATCCCTTACACCTTTGGATAAATAGTAAAGAAAGCTCCTGCACAAAAGAAAAGAAAAATAATAAGGATGCACATAATATACAGAAAATTTAAAGGGGGGTTGCTGGCAGTTTCCATGTGCAGAAGGTCCTATCAAGAAATACCCCCTAGTTGTTTCGAGAGTCTTTGGGTTTTGAAAATGTAAGATAATGGCTTTACTATATGAGGATGGGTGGAATAAGCAGAGCATTACATACACTGTAAGGCTTGTTGGTCATAAACCTGGAGGCTAATCCTGGTGATTGACAACACTTATTATTGGTAAACGCCCAAATGGTGTCAAATTCCCCAGTGAGAGCCCACTACAATGCATCTTTAATTAATACAACCAGAAGCTTCACCTTACTCATCAAATTATGAAGAACAAAAACGGTAAGATTTATTCAAAACAAGTCAATCCACTAGCTCAGAATCAAGAATGTTTATATTTGCACCAAACAACCTCTAAACAGATGCATATATATGGTAATACATAAATATTCAAAAACACAATTTGCATACCGTATTCTTGAATAACATGTATCTACTTCACTCTGTATTATATAAATGATAAGTCTATAGTGATTAAGAGTTTTAATGATTTTTATTTTTACATGTACAGGAAACATCTGCATCAAGGAGGAAGGAGAAGTTGAGTGTCTTTCCATTCCAGGTGCAGATGGATTGAGATATGAGGGTCAGCTTGTAACTCAAGACGGTATGCTATAGGTTCTTGAAGGAAAATCAAACATTGATAGCAAATCAACAACATTGAGAGAAAGCAGCAAAATAAGTGGATTGGTGAAATCATACAAAAACATAAGAAAGTTATGAGTGTTTAAAATATGATGTCACTAAGTCTGTGCAAATCTCAAAATCAATGATTTGGTTACTGGATTGTGACGTACATGTAGTCACAGATAACTCTCCCGTTTGTTGTGTACAAAAATACCATAAATTTCAGTTTTTCTCTAAAAATATATTGTGTATAATTGATTATTAAAGGTAAAGACCAGTATTGGCAACGCCCCAATTTCAAAAAATGAAATGGAAGCTCTCATTACCAATCATGTGAAAGAATATGTTTTGACTAATACATGATGATAAAAAATTTGCCGGGAAACCGCCTACTAATTCATATATTTGGTAAATTTATTTCTCTCATGGTCTGGTGAGAGAGATAGGGTAGTCCCATATACATCTTTCTGTGTATAGTGCTTGTAACTTTACGAAGAATGAGCCAAATTTCTTATCATTTTGATGATTCCAGAACCTTGCAGATGCTAGATGCTAGATGATCGACCTTTTCTGATCGATTCCACAACGTTTCTTTCACAATGCAATCGCATGACCATTACTGGTCTTTACCTTTAAAGGTTCTCTAAAAAGAAAAGACACTCCTGGGTCATAGATTTTGAAAAATTGATGTTTTAGTCATTTTGTGCGTTGGAACAAATGGGAAAGTTGTCCAGCAGTTCGTCATAGTGACTTTACAGATTCAGCCAATTTGAAGTGCCCAAACTTCACTCATCTGCTTCTGAGATATTTCTGCTTTCTTTTAGAGTAGTTTGCTATCAGGGTTCCCTTAAAAGCAAATTCAATTGAGCCAACCAGAAAATATGAATGTTTGTTGTAAATAGGACGGATGCATCTTTGGGGCACACTCCTGGGGGGATTCTGACCCCTGTGTTATCTCTAATATTGTTGTATCTTTGAAGTTAAGATAAAGTTGGTATTTTGAAAATTGTTGTAACTTTTGTTGTACCTTTTCTCTCATCTCTTTGGCAGCGCCTGCGCTCAAACTTTTGTGCGCTTGTAATAGTGCGTATTGTTGATAAAATGGCGCTTATCCTCATTTGCATATGCGCATGGGAGATAATATGACAAGATAATTGGTATTCTGAAAATTGTTGTATCTTTTATCTTATCTGATCTTGCATGGTATTTACAACAATATTTACAATAGGGAGGGGGGTTGTTGTATCTTTCGTGGTGATATAATGGCTGCAATCTTCCTTGCCCAGAACCGACTTTGTGACAATAGACGAGTTAGAAGAAGATTGTGTGTTGACCAGAAACATCACAGATGAGAACTTTTAAAGAAATTACATGATATGATATGACGATTTTAATGCTCTCATCTCTGTGATGTTTCTTAACCACTAACTGCAAGCTTGACTTGTCTTCATGATCCACATGTCACAGCGCATATAATGAAGCACGTAATAAGCGCTCAACTAACTAATTACGCCCCAAATTAGTATGGCTAGGTGCATCTTCAGACATTGCATGAAGTATTCCTATTGGACCTACTTATCATGTTTATATAAAATAGATCTTGATTGGTCAGGTCCATACAAATGGGCGTGTCAAAGATATGATAACACAGGGATGAAATGATTTTCAGGATACCAAATTACAACAATATTAGCGCTGTGTTATCTCTGGAAGATACAACAAAAGATAACACAAAACTTACAACAATGTTCAGATTACCGCCCTTGCTTGCAAAGTCCAATTAAAAAAAAGAACTGAAAATATCCATATTACAGATCTTACTGCATAGATCTATAGATCTTTTCCCTCCGTTTCATACTATGACATTCATCCTTGTGAGTTATTGGCATATCATTTTTTATTTGGTTATAAAATTCATTCTTCTCTTTGTAGCCAGTAATAGATAACCAGATCAAATTTTACTTCTCAGATAATATGAAAATATTTCTTCTTTGTTCATTTATAGGTCTGGTCATCACCATCAAACAAGAAGTTGACACTGACATGTTTGAATCTCTCTCAAGTACAGAAGGACAAGACCCATCGACTGAACAAGGTATGGTATCATGTAGTTATCAAGAGAATTCTATTGTACAATGGCGCTCAGGGTGGTCAACAACAAACAAAAAATAAATCTAGGTGTAAAATTGGAACATGAAACTAGTATGTACTGATGCATGCATTGCATGAAGTCCAATGTGGCTGGGCTCTAGGGTTAGTTTGAGGGCTATAGGGTTTATAGATGCACTCTGGCGCAATGTGATCCTTATTTCGAAGCATTTCAAACAAATTTTGTACCTCATATTATTGAATGATTTTGGGTGGGAATGAATTCTGTTACTGAATTTGTTAAAGCCCCTTGTAGACTCGACAAGGAAGTCGGTGATTTTAATGATCTTGATGTGAACCAAATTTTAGAAAATGATACCTTCTGTCAAGTTAATTAATTTACCTATTAGTGATCTCGTTATTGCTTATACTGGATACATGAGACCAATATTAGAGTATTGTGCACCACTTTTTCATTCCAACCTAACGAGTAAACAAACAGATAATATTGAACGAATACAAAAATGGGCATGTAGAATTATTTTGGGACTTAATTATGTAACATATCATCATGCTCTAGAATGGTGGAATTTGTTAACGGAAGAACGTAGGAATAAACTTTGTTTTGATTTCGCCATTAACTTAGAAAAGCATGAATTGTGCTCTTTATGGCTACCAAGTCAAAGAATTGTTAAATTTAATTTACGAAATGTACAGAAATATTCTCAATTTATTTGTAAAACCAATCGCTTAAATAATAGCTCTATTCCCTATTTTGTTCGTATCTTAAACGATTATTATTCAAAAAGTAAGCTTCATGTATTTTTTATATGTTTATGTTTAATGATGTTGCCTATTATGTGTATAAATGTATCTAGTATATTTATCCTTTTATACAGTATGTCATTAATTTTATTTCATGTTAACATGTATAATGCTCAGTGTATTTTAAATATGATGTTTTTACCTTGTATAAATGACCTGCAATTCAGCTTCGGCTGCCAGATTGTCATATGAATAAACCCTTATTGAATTGAATTGAATTGAATGAAGTAAATTAGTTAAGACGTAATGTAAGTATTAACCACCAGGGCATCCTTTCACAAAAACCGTCCACAGAACAAGTTCACCGACCTCCCCTTGAAATACATGTATGTGTTAGTATACAAATAATAGGTGTGAGTGCGTTATGGTCGATGCAGCGCATGAGGGTATTCACTATAGTGCAATAAAATTCATGAGGCGTAGCCAAGTGAATTTTGTGCCATTAGGGACTTTTTGATTTGCTCGTTCATAAATAGACTGCGACTTATGCAATCATTTTTAAGCAGGGTTGACGACGCACGCTGACTGTTGTTTGTTACCTTTTCGATTTTACACAATGACAATGCTCGCTTAGTGAGCGTGATGGGAATGTTCTCAAAACTTATGCTGCAACAGATTAGCGATGCATGGGAATGTTCTCAAAACTTATGCTGCAACAGATTAGCGATGCATAAATAAAATGTGTTCATTTTATGAATTATTCTGCCTTGTGAGTGCGAAATTTGATCGAAAAACTAAAGATCCAACACACCAAATTCGGTGCATGGGACTGATCTCGAAAATTATGCTGCAACAGATTGGCGATACATAAATATAAAAAATAATAATAAAAATTTTATGAATTATTCTGCAACAATTTTGATTTTAGGGAAATTACAGACACGGAAATGTGTTAATTTAAGAGAATTCACGCTTCCACTACTCTCCAGTTCTAGAATTAAGTCAATTGGGTCTATTTTGTGACTTCAATGTGATGTTTTGTGCCCGTTTCGTGCGTACAAAAGATTGCTTATGAACATGTACCGTCACAGTTTGCGAAAAACGGCAAAACAAGGGCGAACGCATTCGAGAATTCTGCTATGAACGATGAGCTCGTCGATGAGCATGCGCACTGCTTCAAAAGTGACCGCATACGTCGCAGTCCACTAGTGAACGTGCAAATCAAAAAGTCCCTATTGTGAATACCTGAATAGCGCTGCATCGCCATAACGTCACAAACGAAAAACCTTTGTATTATTTGTTTTATAAAAATGGGTCTACTATCACATCTCTTCAGAAAGTAGCTGAAAGTTCGGCTTCTAGAGGCTGCCATCCTGCAACAGGGCCACTCGTAGCTAGCTCAGTCATCGCACACAATTGCAGAAATTTGTTGCGATTTATTTTGATGGGCACTGAAGGGCTGCATCTTGGCTTTCTTCTGCTCAAGCAGCTTTTCATGCATTTAAATGCTTTGAGTGCCGCGGGCGTCTTAGCAGTGGAATATATCTCCCCGCAACCACATAACAAATAACGTGCGCCCACAGCTATCGCGACAGCAGTGGCTGTGGATTGTATGGTGCAACTTCTCGTAAACATCCATTGAATTGCACGTAGCGTGCACAGCTGTTATCATCAAACACACAATTCAGTGACAATTGCTCTGTGATCAGTATCATACGCCAACCAACCAAACTTCGATCTTGGATCAAACATTAAACCTAAGTCTGACCCTTACCCTGAATCTTAACTCACCTGAAATTCAATTGCCACCCTAACCCTAATCTAGAACTTGGGGTAATTGATATTGGAGCATGTGTATGATAAGTCTATTCATTTACTGCCCGTAACTTTAAAGTAATTAATTGGGGGGGGGGGGGGGGGGGGGTCATTGGCTTGAAAAAAACCTAAAATGTAAAGCATGATGACTAGACCTATATTCAGAAGGAAAGAAAAAAATTGAGAATTAACCTCTTGACTACGAAGCATTATCATGACATAGAGAGTAAAACAACATTTTATTTGATATAAAAAGCATTACTGTAGGTCAAATAATATTGTTTTGCAAGGGCAATAAAGAGACCCTATTTTGCCATATTAACGACGTCGTCTGCTGCCCATGGAAGTTGCCATTTTGTCGAAATTTCCCTTGAAAACTTCCTAGTTGTGACGTATCGCAAGGAGAACTGGGGAGTGTTTCACAAAGACTAAGATAGACTTTAATTTGGACTTAACTATGGCAGGCCATTCATGTCACTGTTTGCTCTCTCCATTTACTGGCATTGGTCTCTCAGGGGACGTTCAAATCATGGTCACAAATCTACAGAATTTAACTTTTTTGATAATTCATTATTGAAGAAAAAGATATTATCTAAAGATTATAATGGTGAGAGGAAACCGTGGCATGAACGGTCTGCCATAGTTAAGTCCAACTTAAAGTCAATCTTAGTCTTTGTGAAACACTTCCCTGATGTAGTAGGGCAATATGCCTAGAAGCGTGCATTATACATTGTATATGCAATACACGTCAAACATGGTGTACTGCCAAGTGTTAGGCACTGTGGCTGCTGAAAAAGGATGCAGTTCCGTCAATTTTTGCCAATAGACCGGTTCCGAAATCCTGTCAGTCAACAAAAAAGAGGATAGTTGAGATTGAGGCAAAAAGAGTATGTCATTTATATCGTAATTTAATTGTGCCATTTGTGTGCAATATTGTTACAAATTGGGGTGGTTATTGACAAATCTTTGTTTTCATTTTGCATGCTCGAGCTGGCTGCAGCGTGAGTGTAATGTGTATGTAGCTTGTAGCAGGTAAACGTATGTCAGGGAATAATTTTCAGCAAAAAAATTGCATAGCAAAACTGCTATACAAAATAATGTTTGCATAGCAGTTGGATAAATTTGTATCGCAATTTTTTCCTCATGTAAGCAAAGCGCACATTTTCAGCCCACTACAATAAGATGAATATACATGTAAACATGGTGGGTGTACTCACATTTCTAGTCCTCAAATGGATATGGCCGCTTGCTGCAGTGACAGTAAACAAACAACTCCCAGGTACGATCATCGCGCACATGCAATGCATGTAATCAGATTCCATGTGCATTGTCATTACATTGTGCAATGATCGCGCAATACCATGCCTCAAAACAACAATCGCGGTTAGAAGGTGATCGTAGCACGCCATGTGCTTGTGCGACAATGGGTGTATGTGTATAAGCTTCACGGTTAGAGAGTGACTGCAGTATACTTCACGCACAGTAGTTGTGCTGTGTTTACAGCTAGCTAGCCTAGTAATACAGATTACAGGGCCGGCGATCGCGAAACTCGCACTTGTACTGAGATGTGATGAGCCCGCCCTTAAACATATATGTTTGCATTTGCATCGCAGCAATTGCGATTCATAAAAAAAGATGTGTAGCAAATGGGTGAAAATGCGTCGCAAATTGCGACGCGATACCGGGAAAATTATTCCCTGTATGTACAAAATCCAATGTACTAGTTGACTCCATGCGATACGTCACAGAACAAGCCAAGTGCAAACACAATGGCGATGTTCTGAAAATTCTCAGATCTCAGAAAGACAAAGGATTCTAAAGAAGAGTTACGTCCTACCTTTTGTCAAATGTACGATGTTTTATATTTTTCAGAGGCCTACAAACTAAAATTAACATGAATTTTGAGGTTAATTCCCCTTTAATAAGTAAATAACATTTTCCCTGAACATCAAATTAAACCACAAGAATTGACATGGTCTGAAAAAAAGTTCAAAAACCTCAAATAATTAGCAAATGCACAGCTGTTAAGAAGAATGATGTTGAACATTTCTTCTTGATTTCCTTTTCTTATAGAAATGGTCTGTGCTGCCATAAAGCAAGAAGATGAGGAAGAGATATTTGAACCTATTACAACTCAAGGTGAAGGAGGAGGAGAAACTGAGCAATCAATTACTGCAGGTATGATCAACATTCTTTCATCTTCAAGTCAAATCAAATCACAATCTAGGGTCTAGATCTATTATGTTACAGTTATTGCATCAAATCAATGCATGAAATCTTAGTTATTGAACTAGAAAAAGGGGTTTCTTTTTTAATAGGCAATTATGAAGCAGGAAGCCTGAAACCTTATCCTACTAAACAAATCTCGACAAACTGTAGGCCTATCCTTTTATCAATTAATGAAAAAGTAGCCCCAGAAAAAAGAGCCCCCGAAAGTTGAAATAGTAGCCCCCAAAAATTTTTCAAAAAATTTGAAATGGAGCCTCCAAAATGAAAAACTTAGTTTTTTGCCTGGACAGATTACCATCAAACTCAGGACATGTATGTATCTTGCAGAGCCAATGAACTGATTAGATTTTGGGTCAAAGGTCATGGGGCTCATCTATTAAAACAGAGCTTGTGAACGCATTCTCATCAGAACTGATGGATGGATTACTATTAAACTCAGGAGATGTATGTCTCTTGCAGAGCCAATGAACTGATTAGATTTTAGGGTCATGAGGTTAAAGAGCAAAGGGTCATACATGTATATGAAAAAAAGCTAGAAATCACGATATTGTGAGAACCTGTTAATGAATTACGATCGAACTTGAACTCAAATGCAAAGGAGAATGCATACGTTGATCACTCCTAAAGAACACTAGACATTCAGGAAAGACTTCTTGCAAATGCCCAAGAACATTTAAAAAAAAATCAAAAGTGGTTAGAGATATTCAGAGATTTGCAACCTCCATCCAGCTGTCTGAAATTTGAGGTTGAAAAAACAGATATTCTGTTTTATGATATAAAATTCACTGCAGGGACTCTATTACCAATGGGAGTGTATATATTGAATTTCAAATTGTTATAATTTATTCAATGTGGCTGATAGACCTTTTCATGAATGAATGTAATAATAGATTTCAATTGAAGGTATGAATTGTACTTTATTTTCACCACAAACGTGACTGACACTGTATACACTATACACACAAAAATTATTCTTAATTTTTATTGCAGTTCTTTAAAAGGCTCTTCAAAGTGGAGCTGATTTTGTTTATAGGGTATATTTTCTCTTTTTCATTGTTTTAGGAGCTAAGTTGTTTTGAAAAGGGTAACCATTTTCTCCAAAGGTCTATTATTACAGGCTCAAATCCAAACAATCCCATTATTAAAAGTTGTAAACATTTTAGTAGGTCTTTCATATATTTGAAAAGGTTGATGACAGCGCATTTTTACCATCCGTAAGTTGCGTCAGTCGAAATCTGGTCACGTAATTGCTATGTCCTCATCTTTGCAGCCTCCCTGAATACTTATTTTCCACACTTGCTCCGCTCGCTTTAAGGATCCGTTCGACATGGTTTACGAAGAGAAAATTAATTACAAAATTGTACAACAGAATCATGAATCACTTTCTTTTCCCTCCCCAGAGTTGGACAATGGACAAGACGAGATAAACTCACTTATTACGGCGTGCAGTGGAGAGAAGTCCCATCTGTGTTTACATTGCAGTAAGACATTTACTGATATGAACTGTATTGAAAATCCTTATAAATGTTCCCATTTTGACAAGATTTTTTCTTGCCAAGGTAATCTTACTACCCATTCAAGAACGCACAGTGGAAAAAAGCCTTATCAATGTCCCTATTGTGACACAGGATGTTCTCAAAAGAATAATCTTACTAGGCACCTTAGAACACATACAGGAGAGAAACCCTTTAAGTGTTCCCACTGTAATAAAGGATTTTCTCAAAAGAATGACCTTACTAGGAAACTTAGAACACATACAGGAGAGAAACCCTTCAAGTGTCCCTATTGTGATATAGGATTTTCTGAAAAGACTAAGCTTACTATGCACCTTAAAACACATACAGGAGAGAAACCCTTTAATTGTTCCCAGTGTAATAAGGGATTTTCTCAAAAGAAAGAGCTTACTAGGCACCATAGAACACATACAGGAAAAAAAACCTTTAAATGTTCCCATTGTGAGAAGGGTTTTTCTTGCCAAAGTAATCTTACTACCCATTCAAGAATGCACAGTGGGGAAAAGCCTCATCGATGTTCCTATTGTGATACAGGATTTTCTCAAAAGAATAATCTTACTAGGCACCTTAGAACACATACAGGAGAGAAACCCTTTAAGTGTTCCCACTGTAATAAAGGATTTTCTCAAAAGAATGTCCTTACTAGGCACCTTAGAACACATACAGGAGAGAAACCCTTTATGTGTTCCCACTGTAATAAAGGATTTACTGTAAAGAATAATCTTACTAGGCACCTTAGAACACATACAGTAGAGAAACCCCTTAAGTGTTCCCACTGTAATAAAAGATTTTCTCAAAAGAAAGACCTTACGAGGCACCTTCGAAAACCCTTTAAGTGTTCCCACTATAATAAAGGATTTTCTCAAAAGAATGACCTAACTAGGCACCTTAGAACACATACAGGAGAGAAACCCTTCAAGTGTCCCCATTGTGATATAGGATTTTCTCAAAAGACTAAGCTTACTATGCACCTTAAAACACATACAGGAGAGAAACCCTTTAATTGTTCCCAGTGTAATAAGGGATTTTCTCAAAAGAAAGAGCTTACTAGGCACCATAGAACACATACAGGAAAAAAAAACTTTCAATGTTCCCATTGTGAGAAGGGTTTTTCTTGCCAAAGTAATCTTACTACCCATTCAAGAATGCACAGTGGAGAAAAGCCTCATCGATGTTCCTATTGTGATACAGGATTTTCTCAAAAGAATAATCTTACCAGGCACCTTAGAACGCATACAGGAGAGAAACCTTTTAAGTGTTCCCACTGTGATAAAGGATTTTCTCAAAAGAATGACCTTACCAGCCACCTTAGAACACATACAGGAGAGGAACCCTTTAAGTGTTCCCAGTGTGATAAGGGTTTTTCTCAAAAAGGTACTCTTATTAGGCACCTTAGAACACATACAGGAGAGAAACTCTTTAAGTGTTCCCGCTGTAATAAAGGATTTTCTCAAAACAATGACCTTACTAGGCACCTTAGAACACATACAGGAGAGAAACCCTTTAAGTGTTCCTATTGTGATAAAGGATGTTCTCAAAAGAATGACCTTACTAGGCACCTTAGAACACATACAGGTGAGAAACCCTTTAAGTGTTCCCACTGTAATAAAGGATTTTCTCGAAGGAATGAACTTACTAGGCACCTTAGAACACATACAGGAGAAAAACCCTTTAAGTGTTCCCACTATAATAAAGGATTTTCTCAAAAGAATGACCTAACTAGGCACCTTAGAACACATACAGGAGAGAAACCCTTCAAGTGTCCCCATTGTGATATAGGATTTTTTGAAAAGACTAAGCTTACTAGGCACCATAGAACACATACAGGAATAAAAACCTTTAAATGTTCCCATTGTGAGAAGGGTTTTTCTTGCCAAAGTAATCTTACTACCCATTCAAGAATGCACAGTGGAGAAAAGCCTCATCAATGTTCCTATTGTAATAAAGGATTTTCTCAAAGGAATGAACTTACTAGGCACCTTAGAACACATACAGGAGAGGAACCCTTTAAGTGTTCCCAGTGTGATAAGGTTTTTTCTCAAAAAGGTACTCTTATTAGGCACCTTAGAACACATACAGGAGAGAAACCCTTTAAGTGTTCCCACTGTAATAAAGGATTTTCTCAAAAGAAGGACCTCATTACCCATCTTAGAACAGATACAGAAGAGAAACCCTTTAAGTGTTCCCAATGTACGTGATAAGGGTTTTTCTTGCAAAAGTACTCTTATTAATCCTTTAAGAAAACACAGTGGTGAAAAGCCTTATAAATGTTTGTATTGTGATAAGGTCTTTTCTCATTGAAGTAACCTGAGAACCCATTCAAGAATGCACAGAGGAGAAAAGCCTTTTTAATGTTCCAATTGTATAGAGGGATTTTGTAGTAAAAGTCATCTTACTAAACATCTGAAAAACACATTGGACCATGATCCCTGTTCCCAATGTGATATGGAATTTTCTCAACAAAATGATGTTACCTTTCATATAATAAGAAAAAAAATGTCACTAATGATTGATTATTTTCTCATTTTATAATTCATTGATTTGTAATTAAGAGATGAACTATATTGACACACTTCTAATGGTGATATACATGTACTTGATTTGAACATTGTATCTGACAAACCTTCAAAGAAATCACACATGGGAGAAAATCAGATCACAGAACCAATTATAGTAAAAGTTAATTGAAGAATCCAATAGCCATGTATGAGAACAAGAAAGAACTTGATAATTTTCCAATTGTGAAAATATTTCTAAAAAATCTAGTCTTGCAAAGCTTCTCAGGAAAATTACACAAATGAGAAAAGCCTACTGTTCCTGTTTTGATTTATCAACAAACCAACCTGTTTATCCATCTAGGCATACAGTGAAGAAAATCTTAATCTACTCCTCTTCTTATTACATCACCTCCCCATTATGGTTTGAGGTTTTATCTGTCACATTACCCTCACAACCATATACTGGTACTCTGTAGTTTTTTTATTTACATTTGCGGTTGAAAAGCCAGACAATGTGTTTGATGAATTGAAATTCACTGCATGGACTCCGTTTCAAATGGGAGTGCATTTATTTAATGTCAAATTGTTATAATTCTTTATTCAATTTAGCTGATTGAAGGTTTCATGAATGAATAAAATAATAGCTTTAAATCAAAGGTATGATTTGTAATTTGTTTTCACCACCTACAGCTCTGTATACACACAAAAAAGTTATATTTTATTTTATTGCAGTTCTTTGAAAGGCTCTTCAAAGTGGAGCTAATTTTATTTATAGGGGATATTTTCTCTTTTTCAATGTATTAGGAGCTAAATTGTTTTTAAAGGGTTACCGTTTTCTCCAAAGGTCTTTACAGGCTTCTGATGTTATATTATTCGATAGAATCATTTGATATGCACAAAATAATGTACATTTTTAAATACAAAGGAATACATACATAACAGGGGGAAAAAAGCAAGTGATAAAGGGGGGGGGGGGAGCAAAATTTCTTGACAGGGTTTATCTTCAATATATTGATATCACATTGTAAGCATCTAATAAAAAAAAGGGGGGGGGGGCATTGGAATACATAAGTATTTTTTCAATTTGTTTTAAAGCTTTGGAGTGATACAGTTTGTAATGTCATCTGTTAATCCATTCCAGAGGAATTGGCCTCTGTACCTCACACTTTTTTTTCCTTGGTGTAGTTTATAGAATATAGAATGTAATTTATTTGAGCTTCTAATGTTATATTTTTTTATATAATCGTTTGATATATACCAGTCACTGGATGTTTAGATGTCTAAGCTCCCCCAATTGTAATTTACATAATTGATAGATAGTTTAAACACAATATTTGAGAATAATATTTGACGTATGTGCTATATTGTGTCTTAATTGGCAATAAATCTCATGGAATGCGTATGTAACAAAAAAATATTCTGTTAACGAGAGAGTTTGTAGCATTGGCCCACAACAAATTACTGGTACCTATAAATGTGGTAAAATCATTGAATTACAAAATAAACAGAACATGTGAGGGTAAAACAAACTTCAGTTTGCACATTACACCAATGATTTGATCATATGAACAATCTTTAAACATAACTTATCAATATGGTTGACCATTGGATCTTTTCGTCAATTGCAAGACCTAAAAATTGCACATGCTTTATCTGAGTCAGATTATTTTGGACATTTACAACTTTTTAATTTCAAATTTTGTGTTTAATCATACTTTATTTAACCATAAAATGAAACATGTACATACAAATGAGTAACATTTAAATAAATGTAATTCATTTTTCTGACGAGTAGAATACGAGTGAATATCACTATTAATAACAAAGTTTATATTAGGAATTTCTGGCAATAGGCGATTTTGAAATTTAAACATAAATATGCGAGTATTAAATTGAATCAATTCAAAAATTGGGACTACGTGTGTTTTAAGAAAAAGTGGCCGTGATGGGGCTAAATAATCAGATTTAGTAATAATACGCACGGCTCGTTTCTGTAACAAATAAATCTTATCCATATATGATGCATAAATATTTCCCCAAATAATATTACAATAATTTACATGTGGAAAAATCATACTATTATACAACACTAGCAAAATATTTGATGGTAAAACATGCTTTAGCTTTGACAAAACTTCAATACTTCGAGATAATTTCAACGAAATGCAATCAATATGAGGTTTCCAATTAAGTGATTCATCAATTATAATACCAAGAAACTGAACACATTCTTTCCTTTTTATAATATTTACATCAATTTGTATAGGCAATAAATCACTAGGGATCTTCCGATTTCGAGAATGAAATATTACATAATTTGTTTTATCATAATTGAGAAATAATTTATTACATTTAAACCAATTATCCAATTTTGTCAATTCATTATTCATAATATCAACTAAAGTAAATACACTACTGTGTGATGTAATAACTGAAGTATCATCTGCAAAGAGTGTAAAATTTAATACATTTGAAGATTGTTTAATATCATTTATATAAATTAAAAACAAAAGGGGCCCTAGAACTGATCCTTGAGGAACACCACATATTACATCCCTTTTAGTCGAACAGACACCGTCAACCACCACATACTGCTTTCTATCACTCAAATAGTTTTCAATTAATTTCAATGGAAGGCCGCGAATACCATAATAATTTAATTTTTTGAGCAGTATGTGGTGGTCAATGGTGTCGAACGCTTTTGACAAATCCATAAACACACCCAAACGAATAATTACCCTATCCATATTCTTAATTACATAATCTGTTAAATGAAGTAGCTAATTTCAAACTGTCGGGGAATACTCCAGAAGAAATTGATTTATTAAATATATCACATAATGGATCAACAATAAAGTGTATACATTCTTTTACTACTCTGGGAGAAATACCATCTGGGCCACTTGCTTTATATGGTTTCAATGTTTTACTAAGTTCAATTATTTCAAATACTGTAGTAGGTTTTAAAAACAATGTAAAATCATTATGATTTTTTAAATAATCATTTAATGAAGTATCTACAACAGGAATGCCACGAGCCAGATTACTCCCTACATTAACAAAGTATGAATTGAAACATTCAACAATCTCTTTTCTATTATTGTAACTAATATTTTCAAAATACATAGTACACGGCAAATTATTCATCTTGCTCTTTCCTAGTAATACATTAACTTGTTTGGGGTAATAAAGTGCATAAGTCGTAGAGGGTAAGACATTAACTTTAAACCGATCAAAAACCTTGATTATTTCAAAATACTCATTTTATACATTAATGACTTCAAATCTGAGTCACTTAAAAAAACATTTGCGTCATCTGCAAAGATAACATGACAGTACCTCCAACACATTTGGAATATCATTAACATAAATGGGAATAAAAAAGAGCCCAGAGAATACATTACGAAAAGCTCTCATAGTGAGCACTGGGCCCCGCTATTCTATTGGGTTTCAAAATGATAGGAGGAAAAAAAAATGTGCATTCCTCGTTTCTAAAAATAAATTTACATTTTCGATTTGTATAAAAATCTAACAAGTTCAGGTTAAAATCAATGAGTACATTTTTTTTTTCATTGCACATTTTGGATAGTACTGCTGTTAGATAAGCACTGGGCCCTGTCTTATAAAGAGGTGATATTAATCGCAACTTATTTGTTGATTTGAATTGAATTTCTTTATTGTCATGCACAAAATAAAATGAAGGCATACAAATCGTCTTACGGCTCACATTTGTATAAAATATAACAATACATTAACATATCATAGACAAATAACTACAAATAACATAAATAACATAACAATGTAATATAATTTAATCTCTCTGTTGAAAGCAAGGGGAGTTATTTGATTATTTGTACTCCCCTGGGCCGGTATTCAATTCAATACTTAGCATAAGTACCGGTAAGTAATTTACTAAGTAAATGGCTAATTTAAGTAATTTACTTATCTCGTCTTCAAATCACATTTTAGACTTATACTTACGTAAGACAAAATCTAATTAAAATACTTACTGATAAGCATTGTGACGTCACACGGTTAATCAAAAGTAATGCGCAATTGATGCATTGCAATAAATGCGCGCTGATATAATTGTGTGCAGGTTCTAATACTGTGTAAGAAAACCATATGCCTGCCAATCAAGGCCTCCAAATAATTGACTTAAGTCTGGTATGGAGTTGGCTTAGATTTAGAGCAAAACACTTAGCTAAAAGTGCGAATTAAATACCATAATTGGCTAAGTATTTTATCTAAGCCAAATACTAAGTAAAAAGCTTAAATTTTGTACTTAAGTATTGAATTGAATACGGGCCCAGGCTCCCCTGACAAGAGAGAGAACGAAAGAGAGAAATGGAGAAAGAGAGAAAGGGAAAGGGAGAGAGAGAGACAGAATGGAAGAGAGAGAGAGAGAGAGAATGGAAGAGAGAAACAGTTCAGTGTGAGAATATGATGCAATTTCATTCAGAACATTGCTTTGTAATAGACATTGTTTTTATTGCACCTGTGCTTAGTACTGTTACATATATGAAACACTGCTTTGCATACCAAGTAATACAAATACAACTGTATACTAGTACATGTACGTATAGATGGTAGATACACTGTACAGTTGAAAGAAGAAAATTTATGTCAGATAGAAGAGGCGAGAAGAGAGACATGAAAGAAAGAGGAAAGAAAGAAAAAAGAAAAGTGTAGAAAAGGAAAGAGAGGAAAAGGAGGAAAAGTGCAGTGTGAGATATGGAAAATATTGTTGAATTGATGGGTCTACATGTACATGCCACTCACAAACTACCAACTACCCAACCATAACAGCAGGGAGAACCCCCTCCCCCTTGACCTTATAAAAGCCGACCCATCTTCATCACCCCCTGTACTTCCAGGATATGAAGAGAGAGACAGACAGACAGAAAGAGAGAGAGAGAGAGGGAGAGATACATGTACGATATAGAGAGAGAGAGAGAGATAGAATGAGAGGGTAGGGGATCGTACTCGAGAGGTGAACAGGGTCATTCATCTACAGAAATTGTTGTTAAACGCTTTCATTGCAATTGGGAGAAAGGACCTGCCAAACCTATCAGTTCATATTCTAGGTAGCCTAATTCTTCCTGATTTATTAAAAACCACTTTATTATGCAGAGGGTGATTAGAATCCTTCCCAATCTCTTACAAAAATTTGAGTGAAAACGGACCATAATTATTCATGGTACAAATTGGGAAAAACATGATCTGATCGATTCCTTAACTCTCCCAACTATATTATTACAATTCAATTACATTTTTAGGTGAATGTAAATAGTCACAAAGCAATAAAATGGCTCTACATTCCATTCCAGACATTTAAGTGACAGATTTTTTATAGCCTGTTTTATGTATCTTTTTCATGGAAAAACGGTTGGGAAAATTCAAAAATGGTTGGGAGAATTTACTGTTAATCACTGTTACAGGGTGTCATACATCGACACCTTCAAAGAAAACCATAGATATCTTTGTGGTTTGAGAATTTTGTTAGAATTTTGTGCATGTCAGAGGGTTAGTACAGTATAGAAGGAATATAATAAGTAACATTTTATACCAAAATTAAGCCATTTTTTCATCAACCTTCAACAATGTTACAGATTATCTTTAAATAGGGATGTAATTACTTTGTTTTCCTCCCCAGAATTGGACAATGGACAGGACAAGATACACTCACTTGTGACAGCATGCAGTGGAGAAAAGCCTCATCGATGTTCCTGTTGTGATAAAAGATTTTCTGGAAAAAGTATGCTTACTAGGCACCTTAGAACACATACAAGAGAGAAACCCTTTAAGTGTTACCACTGTAATAAAAGATTTTCTCTAAAGAATAACCTTACTAGGCACCTTAGAACACATACAGGAGAGAAACCCTTTAAGTGTTCCCAGTGTGATAAGAGATTTGTTTGCAAAAGTAATCTTGCTACCCATTCAAGAACACACAGTGGAGAAAATCCTCACCGATGTTCCTATTGTGATAAAGGATTTTCTGGAAAGACTGACCTTACTAGGCACCATAGAACACATACAGGAGAGAAACCCTTTAAGTGCTCCCACTGTAATAAAGGATTTTCTGAAAAGAATAGTCTTACTAGGCACCTTGGAACACATTTAGAAGAGAAACCCTTTAAGTGTTCCAGCTGTAATAAAGGATTTTCTGAAAAGAATAGTCTTACGAGGCACTGTAGAACACATTCAGGAGAGAAACCCTTTACATGTTCCCACTGTAATAAAGGATTTAATCAAAAGAATCATCTTATACGCCACCTTCGAAAACAAACAGGAGAGAAACCCTTTAAGTGTTCCCTCTGTAATAAAGGATTTTCTGAAAAGAATAGTCTTACTAGGCACCTTGGAACACATTTAGAAGAGAAACCCTTCAATTGTTCCCACTGTAATAAAGGATTTTCTGAAAAGAATCGTCTTACTAGGCACCTTGGAACACATTTAGAAGAGAAACCCTTCAAGTGTTCTAACTGTAATAAAGGATTTTCTGAAAAGAATAGTCTTATTAGGCACCTTAGAACACATACAGGAGAGAAACCCTTTAAGTGTTCCCACTGTAATAAAGGATTTTCTGAAAAGAATAGTCTTACTAGGCACCTTAGTAAACATACAGGAGAGAAACCATTTAAGTGTTCCCACTGTAATACAGGATTTTCTCTAAAGAATGACCTTACTAGGCACCTTAGAACACATACAAGGAGAGAAACCCTTTAAGTGTTCCCAGTGTGATCAGAGATTTGTTTGCAAAAGTAATCTTGCTACCCATTCAAGAACACACAGTGGAGAAAATCCTCACCGATGTTCCTATTGTGATAAAGGATTTTCTCAAAAGAATGACCTTACTAGTCACCGTAGAACACATACAAGAGAGAAACCCTTTAAGTGCTCCCACTGTAATAAAGGATTTTCTGAAAAGAATAGTCTTACTAGGCACCTTGGAACACATTTAGAAGAGAAACCCTTTAAGTGTTCCAACTGTAATAAAGGATTTTCTCAAAAGAATCATCTTATACGCCACCTTCGAAAACAAACGGGAGAGAAACCCTTTAAGTGTTTCCACTGTAATAAAGGATTTTCCGAAAAGAATAGTCCTACTAGGCACCTTGGAACACATTTAGAAGAGAAACCCTTCAAGTGTTCCAACTGTAATAAAGGATTTTCTGAAAAGAATAGTCTTACTAGGCACCGTAGAACACATTCGGGAGAGAAACCCTTTAAGGGTTCCCACTGTAATAAAGGATTTTCTCAAAAGAATGTCCTTACTAGGCACCTTAGAACACATACAGGAGAGAAACCCTTTAAGTGTTCCCATTGTAATAAAGGATTTACTGAAAAGAATAATCTTACTAGGCACCTTAGAACACATACAGTAGAGAAACCCTTTAAGTGTTCCCGCTGTAATAAAAGATTTTCTCAAAAGAAAGACCTTACGAGGCACCTTCGAAAACCCTTTAAGTGTTCCCACTGTAATAAAGGATTTTCTCAAAAGAAGGACCTCCTTACCCACCTTAGAACACATACAGGAGAGAAACCCTTTAAATGTTCCCATTGTGAGAAGGGTTTTTCTTACCAAAGTAATCTTACTACCCATTCAAGAACGCACAGTGGAGAAAAGCTTCATCAATGTTCCTATTGTGATACAGGATTTTCTCAAAAGAATAATCTAACTACCCACCTTAGAACACGTACAGGAGAGAAACCTTTTAAGTGTTCCCACTGTAATAATAGATTTTCTCAAAAGAAAGACCTTACTAGGCACCTTCGAAAACATACAGGAGAGAAACCCTTTAAGTGTTCCCAGTGTGATAAGGGTTTTCCCAAAAAGGTACTCTTATTATACACTTAAGAACACACAGTGGGGAAAAGCCTTATAAATGTTCCCATTGTGATAAGGTTTTTTCTACCAGAAGTAACCTTAGAACCCATTCAAGAACTCACAGTTGAGAAAAGCCTTATCTACCCGGTATGTACCTACTGTGGTAAAAGATTTTCTCTAAAGACTATTAGCTTACTAGACACCTTAGAAGTCTTACAGGAGAGAGACCCTTCAAGTGTTCTCAGTGTGATAAGGGATTTCCTAATAATAGTACTCTAATTCATCATCTAAGAACACCCAGTGGAAAAATTGTGATACAAGATTTTCTTAAAAGAATAATTTTACTAGCCACCTTAGAACACATACAGGACATATTACAGTGTTCCCACTGTAATAAAGAATTTCCTGAAAAGAATGACCTCGCTAGCCACCTTAAAACACATACAGGAGAGAAACCCTTTAAGTGTTCCCACTGTAATAAAGGATTTACTGAAAAGAATAATCTTACTAGGCACCTTAGAACACATACAGTAGAGAAACCCTTTAAGTGTTCCCGCTGTAATAAAAGATTTTCTCAAAAGAAAGACCTTACGAGGCACCTTCGAAAACCCTTTAAGTGTTCCCACTGTAATAAAGGATTTTCTGGAAAAAATGATCTTACGAGGCACCTTAGAACACATACAGGGGAGAAACCCTTTAAGTGTTCCCACTGTAATAAAGGATTTTCTCAAAAGAAGGACCTCCTTACCCACCTTAGAACACATACAGGAGAGAAACCCTTTAAATGTTCCCATTGTGAGAAGGGTTTTTCTTACCAAAGAAATCTTACTACCCATTCAAGAACGCACAGTGTAGAAAAGCTTCATCAATGTTCCTATTGTGATACAGGATTTTCTCAAAAGAATAATCTAACTACCCACCTTAGAACACGTACAGGAGAGAAACCCTTTAAGTGTTCCCACTGTGATAATAGATTTTCTCAAAAGAAAGACCTTACTAGGCACCTTCGAAAACATACAGGAGAGAAACCCTTTAAGTGTTCCCAGTGTGATAAGGGTTTTTCCCAAAAAGGTACTCTTATTATACACTTAAGAACACACAGTGGGGAAAAGCCTCATAAATGTTCCCATTGTGATAAGGTTTTTTCTACCAGAAGTAACCTTGCCTCATAAATGTTCCCATTGTGATAAGGTTTTTTCTACCAGAAGTAACCTTAGAACCCATTCAAGAACTCACAGTTGAGAAAAGCCTTATCTACCCGGTATGTACCTACTGTGATAAAGGATGTTTTCTAAAGACTATTAGCTTACTAGGCACCTTAGAAGTCATACAGGAGAAAGACCTTTCAAGTGTTCTGAGTGTGATAAGGGATTTCCTAATAATAGTACTCTAATTCATCATTTAAGAACACCCAGTGGAAAAAAGCTTCATCGATGTTCCTATTGTGATACAAGATTTTCTTAAAAGAATAATTTTACTAGCCACCTTAGAACACATACAGGGGAGAAACCCTTTAAGTGTTCCCATTGTGATAAGGTTTTTTCTACCAGAAGTAACCTTAGAACCCATTCAAGAACTCACAGTTGAGAAAAGCCTTATCTACCCGGTATGTACCTACTGTGATAAAGGATTTTCTCTAAAGACTATTAGCTTACTAGACACCTTAGAAGTCATACAGGAGAGAGACCCTTCAAGTGTTCTCAGTGTGATAAGGGATTTCCTAATAATAGTACTCTAATTCATCATTTAAGAACACCCAGTGGAAAAAAGCTTCATTGATGTTCCTATTGTGATACAAGATTTTCTTAAAAGAATAATTTTACTAGCCACCTTAGAACACATACAGGAGAGAAACCCTTTAAGTGTTCCCACTGTAATAAAGGATTTCCTGAAAAGAATGACCTCGCTAGCCACCTTAGAACACATACAGGAGAGAAATCCTTTAAGTGTTCCCAATGTGATAAGGGTTTTTCTTGCAAAAGTACTCTTATTAATCCTTTAAGAAAACACAGTGGTAAAAAGCCTTTTAAGTATTCCTATTGTGATAAGGATTTTTTCTCATCGAAGTAACCTGAGAACCCATTCAAGAATGCACAGTGGAGAAAAGCCTTATTAATGTTCCAATTGTGTAGAGGGATTTTGTAGTAAAAGTCATCTTACTAAACATCTGAAAAACACATTGGACCATTTTGATGTTCCCAATGTGATATGGAATTTTCTCAACAAATTGATGTAAGAAGGAAAATGGCAGTAATGATTAATTATTTTCTCATTTTATAATTCATTGATTTGTAATTAAGAGATGAACTATATTGACACACTTCTAATGATGATATACATGTACTTGATTTGAACATTGTATCTGACATACCTTCAAAGAAATCACACATGGGAGAAAATCAGAACACAGAACCAATTATAGTAAAAGTTAATAGAAGAATCCAATAGCCATGTATGATAACAAGAAAGAACTTGCTAATTTTCCAATTGTGAAAATATTTCTAAAAAATCTAGTCTTGCAAAGCTTCTCAGGAAAATTACACTAATGAGAAAAGCCTCCTGTTCCTGTTTTGATTCATCAACAAACCAACCTGTTTATCCATCTGGTTATACAGTGAAGAAAATCTTTATCTACTCCTCTTCTTATGACATCACCTCCCCATTAGGCCTTTGGTTTGAGGTCTTATCTGTCACATTACCCTCACAACCATATACCGGTACTCTGTAATTTATTTATTGACATTTGCGGTTGAAAAGCCAGACAATGTGTTTGAAAATGAATTGAAATTCACTGCATGGACTCCATTTCAAATGGGAGTGCATGTATTTAATGTCAAATTGTTATAATTCTTTATTCAATGTAGCTGATTAAATTTTTCATGTATGAATAAAATAATAGCTTTAAATCAAAGGTATGATTTGTAATTTGTTTTCACCACCTACAGCTCTGTATACACACAAAAAAGTTATATTTTATTTTATTGCAGTTCTTTGAAAGGCTCTTCAAAGTGGAGCTAATTTTATTCATAGGGGACATTTTCTCTTTTTCAATGTATTAAGAGCTAAATTGTTTTTAAAGGGTTGCCATTTCTCCAAAGGTCTTTACAGGCTTCTGATGTTATATTTTTGGATAGAATCATTTGATATGTACACAAAATAATGTACATTTTTAATTATAAAAGAATACATACATACCAAGAAGGAAAAAAAGCAAATGACAAAGGGGGAATAAGATGATAAACCAGTATGTATGCAGAGGGGGGGGGGGGGGGGGGGGGGGAAGCAAAATTTCTTGACAGGGTTTATCCCCAATATATTGATATCACATTGTAAGCATCTAATAAAAAAAAGGAAAAAAAAGGGGGGGGGGGCATTGGAATACATGTATTACCATTAATGAGCTACGAAGAAAATTGATTGATTATTTAACAAGTATTTTTTCATTTTGTTTGAAAGCTTTGGAGTGATACAGTTTGTAATGTCATCGGTTAATCCATTCCAGAGGAATTGGCCTCTGTACCTCACACTTTTTTTTGTCCTTGGTGAAGTTTATAGAATATAGAATGTAATTTATTTGAGCTTCTAATGTTATATTTTTTTATATAATCGTTTGATATATACCAGTCACTATACCTTTGAAGCAGAGATCTGTTAAGATGTCTAAGCTCCGCCAATTGTAATTGACATAATTGATAGACAGTTTAAACACAATATTTGAGAATAATATTTGACGTATGTGCTATATTGTGTCTTAATTGGCAATAACTCTCATGGCACGCGTATGTAACAAAAAATATTCTGTTAACAAGAGAGATTTTGAAGCATTGGCCCACAGCATATTACTGGTACCTAACGATAAATGTGATAACATAATTGAATTACAAAATAAACAGAACATGTGAGGGTAAAACAAACTTCAGTTTGCACATTACACCAATGATACGATCATTTGAACAATCAAACATAACTTATCAATATGTTTTGACCATTGGAGCTTTTTCGTCAATTGTAAGACCTGAAAATTGCACATGCATTATCTGAGTCAGATTATTTTGGACATTTACAACTTTTAAATTTCAAATTTTGTGTTTTGGGTAATAAAGTGCATATAAGTTGTAGAGGGTAAGACATTAACTTAAAACCAATCAAAAACCTTGATTATTTCAATATATTCATTGATACATTAATGACTTCAAATCTGAGTCACTTAAAAAAACATTTGCGTCATCTGCAAAGATAACATGACAGTACCTCTAACACATTTGGAATATCATTAACATAAATGAGAATAAAAGAGAGCCCAGAGAATACATTATGAAAAGCTCTCAAAGTGAGCACTGGGCCCCGCTATTCTATTGGGTTTTAAAATGATAGGAGGAAAAAAAATGTGCATTCCTTGTTTCTAAAAATAAATTTACATTTCGATTTGTATAAAAATCTAGCAAGTTCAGGTTAAAATCTCTGAGTACATTTTTTTTTTCATTGCACATTTTGGATAGTACTGCGGATAGATAAGCACTGGGCCCTTTCTTATAAAGAGGTGATATTAATCACAACTTATTTGTTGATTTGAATTGAATTTCTTTATTGTCATGCACAAAATAAAATGAAGGCATACAAATCGTCTTACGGCTCACATTTGTATAAAATATAACAATACATTAACATATCATAGACAAATAACTACAAATAACATAAATAACATAATAATGTAATAGAATTCAATCTCTCTGTTGAAAGCCAGGGGGATTATTTGATTATTTGTACTCCCTTGGCTCCCAATAGACAATACTAACTTAAATATATTCTAGAAAATGTACATGACAACAATCAATGTCATATAAATATAACAAGTCACAGCCAAGATCCAAAATTGATTATTCATCAATTGTTAAAAATTTCAGATAAAAACTGTTTATTTTTGGTAAACATAAACTTAACATACGTCATACTGGATGGCAAAGAGGAGAGACAAGAGAGAGAACGAAAGAGAGAAATGGAGAAAGGGAGAGAGAGAGAGAATGGAAGAGAGGAACAGTTCATTGTGAGAATATGATGCAATTTCATTCAGAACATTGCTTTGTAATAGACATTATTTTTTATTGCACCTGTGCTTATAGTACTGTTACATATCTGAAACACTGCTATGCATGCCAAGAAATAAAAATACAACTGTATACTAGTACATGTACGTATAGATGGTAGATACACTGTACAGTTGAAAGAAGAAAATTGATGTCAGATAGAAGAGGCGAGAAGAGAGACATGAAAGAAAGAGGAAAGAAAGAGGAAAGAAAGAAGAAAGAAAGGAAAAGTGGAGAAAAGGAAAGAGAGGAAAAGTGCAGTGAGAGATATGGAAAATATTGTTGGAATTGATAGGTCTACGTGTTTATCACAAACTACCAACCATAACAGCAGGGAGGACCCCCTTCCCCCTTGCCCTTATAAAAGCCGACCCATCTTCGTCACCCCCTGTACTTCCAGGATATGAAGAGAGAGAGAGACAGACAGACAGAGAGAGAGGGAGAGATACATGTACGATTATAGAGAGAGATAGAGAGATAGAATGAGAGGGTATATAGGGGATCGTACTCGGGAGGTGAACAGGGTCATTCATCTACAGAAATTGTTGTTAAACGCTTTCATTGCAATAGGGAGAAAGGACCTGCCGAACCTATCAGTTCTTATTCTAGGTAGCCTAATTCTTCCTGATCTATTTACAACCACTTTATTATGCAGAGGGTGATTAGAATCCTTCCCAATCTCTTGCAGCTGATATAGCCAATAATGCCCTTTCTGCCTTTCTGATTGATATCGATCGCAACTTTGTATATAAGAGATAGGAGACTGCAACCTTGCGATTGATTGGAAGACTTGCGATTGATTCGGATCAATCATAGCTCTTTATAATTAAGACGGGGCCTGAGATAAAATATTCATCACTCTGTTTTTTACCCTTTTTTAATATTTCAATACAATGTAACTCTATATTATAATTAAATACATTAAATCAATACATTCTTTTACAATGAACTTATTATTTGAATAATGAAGACACCAAATCCATGACCATGACTCTCTGGTTTTTGCCATAAAATATTTAATTAGGAAATGTTTTCCAAGGAATTCATGTCATCTGTAGTGTTAACAATATTTCACTCAAAGCAATAACATCTAATTCTACTTTCAATAGCTGTAGGTACACAGATAAAGCTTCATGGTTCTTATTCAAGCTTCTACAATTCATATGAACAAGTAAAATATTTCAAGAATTTTGAAAAATCAATGATCATATTATTAAAATTGTCAGGGAAAAATATGGTAAACATGTATCTGTTTCACACACTCCATCAAAGTTATCATCAGGTATAATACATTCATTCAATACATATAGACATACAGTAAATATAATTTTAAAGACATGTAAGAAAATTCCTTTAAAGAAAAGAAGGGAAAAAGTCAATATAATCCTTTAAAAAAAAGTAACATGTCAGATAAGAGATACCGGTATATGCCTAATTGGTGCAGTGTAAGATTATACTCTTAGATTGCATCAAGTAAGATAATTCAGTCACATTGTAGTAATGACTGTTATATACCTCACTTAAGAAATCCAGCCATCTGATTGGTCAAAATTGCAGTCATAAACTTTAACTATTCCTGTAAAATTTCCGGTAAAATTCCAGTTACCATGGTTATGGGGAAAATAGTTCAGTCTTGGTGAAATACCATAGGTTCACATGTTAAAAACTCGTTTGAGCGATCAAGGATACCGTATGTGTGCCAAGAATTGGTCAGTAATTTCAATACGGCAAACAAGGCAAAAATGGCTGAAGAAACTCTTCTAAGATTTCAACTTCTTGATGCAAGACTTGCTGACAGCAAGAACACCAAAAAGGGTACATGAAATTATCCATAATTTTTTTCTTCAAAATAGATCTAGTAGGCCTAGTTTCTAGTAGTGCTAAAATCCTTCCCGTAGAGATTGCACACGTCCCTATCACCGCTATCAGCTATCGATCTGCTATGTATTGGCCATTGCGCACTCATGCTAAATTGGTCGATGTTTTGATTACCAGAGATTCAAATTAATATTGCTCGTGATCCTGAAGGTGATACTCAATAAGTGAGGTGTCATATGAAAGCCAGGTTTTTCTCCATATTCCCCACAGGGCCGGCCCACCCCCAAAATTGTAAAAATATCGTGCTTAGACTAGAATCTAGATCTAGTCTACTCTCAAAGATACACTCATAAAAAACAACCGTGCAACCGTAAACTAGAGAAAGGCCAAGGTGGTGTCATAAGTTGACTTTTTTTTTGGGCATATAAAAGTATTAATGACTGCTTTAATATACGAGAAATAGTTGTTTTTATACGCTCTCGGGAAGGTTACAATTGGGCTATTGTTACCTTCCCTTGAGCGTATAAAAACAACTATTTCTCTCAAAGCAGTCATTATAGTTGTTTTTATACGCTAAAGGGGAGGTTACATTGTGCTATCGCCCCAAGGCATGCCGAGGGGTGATATCACGATGTAACCTCCCCGAGAGCCTATACAAACAACTACCGGATGCCTCGAATATGAAAGCAGTCATTATAAAATTTATATACAGAAAAGGGTCATGGAATACATGTGCGACTCACCAATCATGGTAATCAAGTTTGTTTACGCTATCGAGACCTAGTCTTAATAGGGTGTCTGATCGTGCACCACTCAAGTTTATGTGCTAAAATCCTTCCCATTGAGATTGCACGCATATATCCCTATGCAGTCTAGATCTACGTGCATTAAGAAAGTTATTTTCAAATCGAGATGCAAACCTTTATTGCTTGTGATCCTGAACTTAAAGGTGATACTAAAAAATGAGGTGTCATGTGAAAGAACAGCTTTATCTCCATATTTCCAAAGGGGCGTCATCTCGTCATTACATGAAGATCTAGTTCCAGCTACAATCGAGATCGGCTGTCGTCTGCGCTGTGTTTGTAGCAACCAATTTAATCGCACAAAAAAAGGTATGGTAGTCGCGCTCCGCACAAACTCAGTTAATTAATACGCAAACCAAAGGGGATCGCAGTACTCATACCCGCCTACCAGTCAATAGTCTTTTGAAAAAGTGCCCTTGACTGGTAGGTGGGGCATGGCACGACTCCTATTTCGACCGATCAGATGGCTAGATTTCTAAAGTGAGGTATATAATACAAATTAAGGTTGTGTCAAATCTTCTTTGCAGTTGATGAGTTTCCTGCTTTGGGTGCTGGTTTTGTTTGGGACCTATATAATAATTCTTCCATACGAAAACCATGCGCCCTGAACATTACCTTTATGGAAGAGTCTGTATGCTCCTTGAGGCAATTTTCAGTTTTTTCGGTAAGGCCTTCTTGGATTGTTCTTTAATTACCTTCTATTTTGTAACAACTCCTGTCTCTTGTGATATTAATAAAACTATAATTGGAACATCACCTTGACGTGTTACTGAAGTAGGGTCGCCAACTCGATGGCGACGGTCTATATCTTGCTCCTGAAGATCAACTTTAATTCGCTTGGCTAATTGACGAAGTAGACTATTGGTGTTTTCTCCACGCTTCTCTATGAGACCAAAGATTCTTTTGCAGCTGCGTCAAGAATACTGCTCTAAGCAGTTACATTCACTTGGCATTCTGGGTTTCGGTTTTTGTTGAGGCTCGTATCCAGTTCATTTGGAAGATGTTTGATAACTGTCTCCCTCTCATTCACCTTCATTTCAACATCCATCAAGGTTGATTTGGCCTTCTCTGATGAAGTACGAAGGTACTGACATTTTGGTGCGAGTTCACCATAAACTTCAATTAATCTTCTGAGATCATTTTCAATAGTTGTAAAGGGTTGATCATGATGATCAAGTTTCTACGAAATGTCATCAAGCTTATTTTAATAGCTGTGTCCAGTCAAATATTGGGTACATGAAAATATAACATGTTGTTATTTTCTGGAGGTCTGCACAAGAGTTTAAAGGGAGTCATGGGAAATACTTGTTAACGCCATCTACGTCTTCTTTTGGACAACTGCACATAAAGGAATGGACTTTATTAACTGGGTCAGACCGAGCTAGCGTTCGCGAAGCAGATCGAAGTTCTCTTCACGCTTCGGTGTCGTGTATGTTGCACGCACGTGAATACGTGGGCCGACTGCGATCGCGTCGTCCATAGTCGTATTATACCCGGTTGTCCCCGAGTAGGGCCACGGGAAAGACACAAAGTTCCGTCATGACACACTCCCTTTAAATTAACCAAGGCATTGGATAAAAACTAATATCAACTAAACTGCTGGCAAGTTCCAGAGTTATATTAGGGACATCATATGCTTAATCATTTTGACTTACACAGAAATCAAAGATCATATTTTGCTCGGTTCCGTTAAAGCCTGTCTGCGCTATTTTGGCCAAGGGGATTAAACCACCCTGCTGGTCACTGACAGGTGGGTATCTTTTTAACTCAGCTCTCGTTTAACATAAGAAAAAGAGGATTATGGGGAACCAACGGGTACCGCTAGGGCATTATAGTCTATGAAGAGGGAGCAAGTAGCTACAAGTAGTGCGTGGGGGCTTTAAGGTCAATTTGGGCGAAAGGCAAATTTTCTTTTATTTACGAGTTATAAACAAATCAAAGATTTCACTGTATCTAGTCCAACTGTATCCTGTCAAAACTCAAAAGTGACTCATGCGAAGTTGACTGTATTGAAGGTTTTAGACCATTACATGATAGTCTGTATCTAGGCAGTCTGGATATGCCTGGTGATTTCTCTACACTCTACAGTGATTTTAATTTGAATGTTGACACTAACTATAAGTAGACCTTCTCTTTAATAGGGATGTACTAACTTTGTTTTCCTCCCCAGAATTGGACAATGGACAGGACAAGATACACTCACTTATGACAGCATGCAGTGGAGAGAAGTCCCATCCATGTTTACATTGCAGTAAAACATCAACTGATGAGAACTGTGGTGAAAATCCTAATCAGTGTTCCCAGTGTGATATGGGATTTCCTCATAAAAGTACTCTTATTAGTCATTTAAGAACACACAGTGGAGAAAAGCCTTATCAATGTCCCTATTGTGATACAGGATGTTCTAGAAAGAATAGTCTTACTAGGCACCTTAAAACACATACAGGAGATAATTCCTTTGAGTGCTCCCAGTGTGATAAGAGATTTTCTTGCCAAAGTAATCTTACTACCCATTCAAGAACGCACAGTGGAGAAAAGCCTCATCGATGTTCCCAATGTGACAAGGTTTTTTCTCAAAAAGGTTCTCTTATTATTCATTTTAGAACACACAGTGGTGAAAAGCCTTATAAATGTTCCCATTGTGATACAGGATTTTCTCAAAAGATTACTCTTACTAGGCACCTTAGAACACATACAGGAGAAAAACCCTTTAAGTGTTCCCACTGTGATAAAGGATTTTCTGAAAAGAATAGTCTTACTAGGCACTGTAGAACACATTCAGGAGAGAAACCCTTTAAGTGTTCCCACTGTAATAAAGGATTTTCTCAAAAGAATGACCTTACTAGGCACCTTAGAACACATACAGGAGAGAAACCCTTTAAGTGTTCCCACTGTAATAAAGGATTTTCTGAAAAGAATAGTCTTACTAGGCACTGTAGAACACATTCAGGAGAGAAACCCTTTAAGTGTTCCCACTGTAATAAAGGATTTTCTCAAAAGAATGACCTTACTAGCCACCTTAGAACACATACAGGAGAGAAACCCTTTAAGTGTTCCTAGTGTGATAAGGGTTTTTCTTGCAAAAGTACACTTATTAATCATTTAAGAAAAGACAGTGGTGGAAAACCTTGTAAATATTCCTATTGTGATAAGGTTTTTTTTCTTCATTGAAGTAACCTGAAAACCTATTCAAGAATGCACAGTGGAGAAAAGCCTTCATTAATGTTTCCATTGTGAAGAGGGATTTTGTAGTAAAATTTATCATACCTAACATCCGGCTGAAAAACACATTGGACCATTTCGATGTTCCCAATGTGATATGGAATTTTCTCAACAAATAGATGTTACCTTTCATATAATAATTTTTTAAAAAGGCAGTAATGATTGATTGTTTTTTCATTTTATAATTCATTGATTTGTAATTAAGAGATGAACTATATTGACACACTTCTAATGGTGATATACATGTACTTGATTTGAACATTGTATCTGACATACCTTCAAAGAAATCACACATGGGAGAAAATCAGATCACAGAACCAATTATAGTAAAAGTTAATCGAAGAATCCTATAGCCATGTATGCAAACAAGAAAAAACTTATTAATTTTCCAATTGTGAAAATATTTCTAAAAATCTGGTCTTGCAAAGCTTCTGTGGAAAATTACACTAATGAGAAAAACCTCCTGTTCCTGTTTTGATTTATCAACAAACCAATCTGTTTATCCATCTAGGCATACAGTGAAGAAAATCTTTATCTACTCCTCTTCTTATGACATCACCTCCCCATTATGGTTTGAGGCTTTATCTGTCACATTACCTTCGTAACCAGATATTCTGTAAATTTTCAATGCAATTTCAGGTTGAAAAGCAAGATTCAGGTATTCTGTTTCATGAATTAAAATTCACTGCATGGACTCCATTTATTCTGCATGTATTAAATTTGTTTTTGGTGGAGCTGATTTCGTTTTAAAGGGGATATTTTCTCTTTTTCAAATTAGGAGCTAAATTGTTTTAAAAGGGTTACCATTTTCTCCAAAGGTCTGTGCAGACTTCTGATGTTATATTTTTGGATAGAATCATTTGATATACACAAAATAATGTACATTTTTAATTATAAAAGAATACATACATACCAAGAAGGAAAAAAAAGCAAATGACAAAGGGGGAATAAGATGATAAACCAGTATGTATGCAGAGGGGGGGGGGGGGGGGGGGGGGGAGCAAAATTTCTTGACAGGGTTTATCTTCAATATATTGATATCACATTGTAAGCATCTAATAACAAATTTAAAGGGGGGGGGGGCATTGGAATACATGTATCACCATTAATGAGCTACAAAGAAAATTGAATATTTAACAAGTATTTTTTCATTTTGTTTTAAAGCTTTGGAATGATACAGTTTGTAATGTCATTGGTTAATCCATTCCAGAGGAATTGGCCTCTATACCTCACACTTTTTTGTTGTCCTTGGTGTAGTTCATAGAATATAGAATGTAATTTATTTGAGCTTCTAATGTTATATATTTTTATATAATCGTTTGATATATACCAGTCACTATACCTTTGAAGCAGAGATCTGTTAAGATGCCTAAGCTCCCCCAATTGTAATTGACATAATTGATAGACAGTTTAAACACAATATTTGAAAATAATATTTGACGTATGTGCTATATTGTGTCTTAAATGGCACGCGTATGTAACAAAAAATATTCTGTTAACAAGAGAGATTTTGAAGCATTGGCCCACAGCATAATACTGGTACCTAACGATAAATGTGGTAAAATCATTAAATTACAAAATAAACAGAACATGTGAGGGTAAAACAAACTTCAGTTTGCACATTACACCAATGATTCAATCATTTGAACAATCAAACATAACTTATCAATATGTTTTGACCATTGGAGCTTTTTCGTCAATTGTAAGACCTAAAAATATCACATGCATTATCTGAGTCAGATTATTTTGGACATTTACAACTTTTAAATTTCAAATTTTGTGTTTTGGGTAATAAAGTGCATATAAGTTGTAGAGGGTAAGACATTAACTTAAAACCAATCAAAAACCTTGATTATTTCAATATATTCATTGATACATTAATGACTTCAAATCTGAGTCACTTAAAAAAACATTTGCGTCATCTGCAAAGATAACATGACAGTACCTCCAACACATTTGGAATATCATTAACATAAATGGGAATAAAAGAGAGCCCAGAGAATACATTATGAAAAGCTCTCAAAGTGAGCACTGGGCCCCGCTATTCTATTGGGTTTCAAAATGATAGGAGAAAAAAAAAAGTGCATTCCTCGTTTCTAGAAATAAATTTACATTTCGATTTGTATAAATAAAGTACTTTTTTTTTTATTGCACATTTTGGGTAGTACTGCTGTTAGATAAGCACTGGGCCCTGTCTTATAAAGAGGTGATATTAATCGCAACTTATTTGTTGATTTGAATTTGAATTTAATTTCTTTATTGTCATGCACAAAATAAAATGAAGGCATACAAATCGTCTTACGGCTCACATTTGTATAAAATATTACAATACATTAACATATCATAGACAAATAACTACAAATAACATAAATAACATAACAATGTAATAGAGTTTAATCTCTCTGTTGAAAGCCAGGGGAGTTATTTGATTATTTGTACTCCCTTGGCTCCCAATAGACAATACTAACTTAAATATATTCTAGAAAATGTACATGACAACAATCAATGTCATTTAATAACAAGTCACAGCCAAGATCTAAAATCGATTATTCATCAATTGTTAACAATTTCAGATAAAAACTGTTTATTTTTGGTAGCAGACATAAACTAAACGTACATCATACTGGATGGCAAAGAGGAGAGACAAGAGCGAGAACGAAAGGGAGAGAGAGAGAGAGAGAGAATGGAAGAGAGGAACAGTTCAGTGTGAGAATATGATGCAATTTCATTCAGAAAATTGCTTTGTAATAGACATTATTTTTTATTGCACCTGTGCTTAGTACTGTTACATATATGAAACACTGCTATGCATCCCAAGAAATAAAAATACAATTGTATACTAGTACATGTACATATATGTGAGGGAATGAGAAATAGCTCTTTCTTTATAATGCAAATTAGTCAGGGGTAAAAGGAATGTATCTAACTAAAGAGGAGTGATATGCCCCAGTGAACATACACTCACTGCATGCAGGTAAAAGCTCATACATGCAGTGAGCAGAGATTAGACTGGTTGTAGCTGTGCCTACATGAAGCTGTAAGTGATGTCTCATCCTGATATTCTTGATGTCTATAGTTGGTTTTGGACACCTTAATATGTGAGTAAAGTATATAATTAACTCTCTGATGTTAAGATTTGCTGAGGAGCTTAATTGGATAGATTATGATTTGTGTGAAGAAGAGGGAGATTTAACTTTATTTACATGAAGGATGCATGCTGGTAGTAATTGAGTTATGCCTATTAATGCTAGAAAGGCGTGGTAGAACATTGCTTTTTGGTAAGCCTTGTACTGTGATTAGTTGGAGTAAATGTTTCTATATTGCTTAAGGCTGATAGAAGGATTATGATGGCTCACTAATTGGAGAATTGTGTTATATATATATGTGAAAGTAATAAATAGGGAGTGGCCTTCATTGCCGATCTATTTACTACATGAATTTCATAGGCTGAGGTAAACTCAATATATATACAATGTACATGTATGAACTAAAATGCATACACTGTATAATATGGAAGATGGTCTGGAAAGCAGATGTAGCAAGTAATTATTTGTGATCATAATGATGCAATACTTACTGTACTTTGTGTGTCTTTTAATTTTCTACAGCAACTGAAGTGACTTCATGCAGTCAAGGGTCTTCTACCCTCTTTTGTTTGATTGGAACATCATGAAATAAAGAATGGCCTCATACCCAATAGAACCGCAACAACTGCTTCGTCTGATTTTATGACTTCGAGTCGATACCCTTACATATAGATGGTAGATACACTGTACAGTTGAAAGAAGAAAATTGAAGTCAGATAGAAGAGGCGATAAGAGAGACATGAAAGAAAGAGGAAAGAAAGAAGAAAGAAAGGAAAAGTGGAAAAAAGAAAAGGAGGAAAAGTGCAGTGTGAGATATTGAAAATATTGTTGGAATTGATAGGTCTACGTGTCACTCACAAACTACCAACCATAACAGCAGGGAGGACCCCCTTCCCCCTTGACCTTATAAAAGCCGACCCATCTTCGTCACCCCCTGTACTTCCAGGATATGAAGAGAGAGACAGACAGACAGAGAGAGAGAGAGGGAGAGATACATGTACGATATAGAGAGAGATAGAATGAGAGGGTAGGGGATCGTACTCTGGAGGTGAACAGGGTCATTCATCTACAGAAATTGTTGTTAAACGCTTTCATTGCAATAGGGAGAAAGGACCTGCCGAACCTATCAGTTCTTATTCTAGGTAGCCTAATTCTTCCTGATCTACTTAAAACCACTTTATTATGCAGAGGGTGATTAGAATCCTTCCCAATCTCTTGCAGCTTATATAGCCAATAATGCCCTTTCTGCCTTTCTGATTGATATCGATCGCAACTTTGTATATAAGAGATAGGAGACTGCAACCTTGCGATTGATTGGAAGACTTGCGATTGATTCGGATCAATCATAGCTCTTTATAATTAAGACGGGGCCTGAGATAAAATATTCATCACTCTGTTTTTTACCCTTTTGTAATATTTCAATACAATGTAACTCTATATTATAATTAAATACATTAAATTAAAACATTCTTTTACAATGAACTTATTATTTGAATAATGAAGACACCAAATCCATAAGCATGACTCTGGTTTGTGCCATAAAATATTTAATTAGGAAATGTTTTCCAATGAATTTACGTCATCTGTAGTGTTAACCAGGTTTCACTCAAAGCAATAGCATCTAATTCTACTTTCAATAACTGAAGGTACACAGATAAAGCTTCATGGTTCTTATTCAAGCTTCTACATGTGAGGGTATCCACTCGAAGTCATAAATGAAACGAAGCAGTTGTTGCGGTTCTATTGGGTATGAGGCCAATCTTTTTTTCATGCTGTTCAAATCAAACAAAAGAGGGTAGAAGACCCTTGACTGCATGAAGTCACTTCAGTTGCTGTAGAAAATTAAAAGACACACAAAGTACAGTAAGTATTGCATCATTATGATCACAAATAATTACTTGCTACATCTGCTTTCCAGATCATCTTCCATATTATACAGTGTATGCATTTTAGTTCATACATGTACATTGTATATATATTGAGTTTACCTCAGCCTATGAAATTCATGTAGTAAATAGATCGGCAATGAAGGCCACTCCCTATTTATTACTTTCACATATATATAACACAATTCTCCAAATGAGTGAGCTATCATAATCATTCTATCAGCCTTAAGCAATATAGAAACATACTCCAACTAATCACAGTACAAAGCTTACCAAAAAGCTGAATGTCCTACCACGCCTTTCTAGCATTAATAGGCATAACTCAATTACTACCAGCATGCATCCTTCATGTAAATTAAAGTTAAATCTCCCCCTTCTTCACACAAATCATAATCTATCCAATAAGCACCTCAGCAAATCTTGGCATTAGAGAGTTAATTATATACTGTACTCACATATTAAGGTGTCCAAAATCAACTATATACATCAAGAATATCAGGATGAGACATCAATTACAGCTCCATGTAGGCACAGCTACAGCCAGTCTCATCTCTGCTCACTGCATATATGAGCTTTAACCTGCATACAGTGAGTGTATGTTCACTGGGGCATGTCACTCCTCCTTAGGTACATTCCTTTTGTCCCTGAATAATTTGCATTATAAAGAAAGAGCTATTTCTCATTCTCTCACATACAATTCATATGAACGAGTGAAATATTACTAGAATTTTGAAAAATCAACGATCATATTATTAAAATTGTCGGGGAAAAATATGGTGTACATGCATGTATCTGTTTCACACACTCCATCAAAGTTATTATCAGGTATGATACATTCATTCATTACATATAGACATACTGGTACAGGAAATATAATTTTAAAGACATGTAAGAAAATTCCTTTTATATAAGAAAAAAAAGAAGGGAAAAGTAAATATATTCCTTTAAAAAAAGTTAAATGTCAGATAAGAGATATATGCCTTGGAGCGGTGTAAGATTACTCTTAGATTGCATCAAGTAAGATAATTCAGTTACATTATTATGGTACAAATCAAGGTTTTGTCAAATCTTCTTTGCAGTTGATGAGTTTCCTGTTTTGGGTGCTGGTTTTGTTTGGGACCTATCAAATAATTGTTCCATCGGTAAACCATGCGCCTTTAACATTACCTTTTTGACAGAGTCTGTATGCTAAGCTCCTTGAGTCAATTTTCAGTTTTTTCGGTAAGGCCTTCTTGGATTGTTCTCTAATTACCTTCTATTTTGTAACAACTCTTGTCTCTTGTGATATGAATCAAGCTTAACTATAATTGGATCATCACCTTGACGTGTTGTTGAAGTAGGGTTGCCAACTCAATGGTGATGGTCTATATCTTGCTCCTGAAGATAACTTTTATTCGCTTGGCTAATTCACAAACAATAGTATTGAATTTAGTGTTTTCTCCACACTTCTCTATAAGACCAAAGATTCTGTTGCAGCCGCGTCGAAAATACTGCTCTAAGCAGTGAACTTGGCGTTCCAGGTTCACAACTTTTGTTGAGGCTCGTATCCAGTTCATTTTGAAGATGTTTGATAGCTGTCTCCCTCTCATTCACCTTCATCTCAACATCCATCAAGGTTGATTTGGCCTTTCTCTGATGAAGGTTGAAGGTACTAACATTTTGTTGTGAGTTCACCATAAACTTCAATTATTCTAACATTTTGATCTAATTCTGAGATCAGTTTCAATAGTTGTAAAGGGTTGATCATGATGATCAAGTTTCTACGAAATGTTATCAAGCTTATTTTTTATAGCTGTGTGCAGTCATATATTGGGTACATGAAAATATAACAAGTAATTATTTTCTGGAGGTCTGCACAACAGTTTAAACCAAGGCATTGGATAAAAACTGATATCAATTAAACTGCTGGCAAGTTGCCGAGTTATATATATTAAGGACATCATATGCTTAATCATTTTGACTTACACAGAAATCAAAGATCATATTTTGCTCGGTTCCGTTAAAGCCCGTCTGCACTAGTTTGGCCAAAGAGATTAGACCACCCTGCTGGTCACTGACAGGTGGTTATCTTATCACCTCAGCTCTCGATTTACATAAGAAAAAGAGGATTATGGGGGACCAACGGGTACCGCTAGGGTATTATAGTCTATGAAGAGGGAGCAAGTAGCTACAAGTAGTGTGTGGGGGCTTTAAGGTCAATCTGGGCAAAAGACAAATTTTCTTTCATTTACAAGTTATAAACAAATCAAAGATTTCACTGTATCCAGTCCAATTGTATCCTGTCAAAACTCAAAAGTGACTCATGTGAAGTTGACTGTATTAAAGGTTTTAGACCATGACATTATGGTCTGCAGCTAGGCAGTCTGGATATGCCTTTTGATATCTCTTCACTCTACAGTGATTTTAATTTTAATTTTGACTTACCATAAGTAGACCTTTTCTTTAAAGGGACTTGGTAACATTGTTCAGATGAGAGATAGTGGTGCTAAGGTAGTACTAGATGTACAATTAAAGATAATCTGAAAATTTGAGTGAAAACGGACCATAATTATTCATGGTACAAATTGGGAAAAAACTGATCTGAACGATTCCTTAACTCTCCCAACTATATTATTACAATTTAATAATTACATTTTAGGTGAATGTAAATCATCACAAAGCAATAAAATGGCTCTACATTCCATTCCAGACATTTAAGTGTGGACAGATTTTTTATAGCCTGTTTTATGTATCTTTTTCATGGAAAAACGGTTGGGAAAATTCAAAAATGGTTGGGAGAATTTACTGTTAATCACTGTTAAAGGGTGTCATACATCGACACCTTCAAAGAAAACCATAGATATCTTTGTGGTTTGAGAATTTTGTTAGAATTTTGTGCATGTCAGAGGGTTAGTACAGTATAGAAGGAATATAATAAGTAACATTTTATACCAAAATTAAGCCATTTTTTCATCAACCTTCAACAATGTTACAGATTATCTTTAAATAGGGATGTAATTACTTTGTTTTCCTCCCCAGAATTGGACAATGGACAGGACAAGATACACTCACTTGTGACAGCATGCAGTGGAGAAAAGCCTCATCGATGTTCCTGTTGTGATAAAAGATTTTCTGCAAAAAGTATGCTTACTAGGCACCTTAGAACACATACAAGAGAGAAACCCTTTAAGTGTTACCACTGTAATAAAGGATTTTCTCTAAAGAATGACCTTACTAGGCACCTTAGAACACATAAAGGAGGAAAACCCTTTAAGTGTTCACAGTGTGATCAGAGATTTGTTTGCAAAAGTAATCTTGCTACCCATTCAAGAACACACAGTGGAGAAAATCCTCACCGATGTTCCTATTGTGATAAAGGATTTTCTCAAAAGAATGACCTTACTAGGCACCGTAGAACACATACAGGAGAGAAACCCTTTAAGTGCTCCCACTGTAATAAAGGATTTTCTCTAAAGAATGACCTTACTAGGCACCTTAGAACACATACAGGAGAGAAACCCTTTAAGTGTTCCCACTGTAATAAAGGATTTTCTCAAAAGAATCATCTTATACGCCACCTTCGAAAAAAAACAGGAGAGAAACCCTTTAAGTGTTCCCACTGTAATAAAGGATTTTCTGAAAAGAATAGTCTTACTAGGCACCTTGGAACACATTTAGAAGAGAAACCCTTTAAGTGTTCCAACTGTAATAAAGGATTTTCTGAAAAGAATAGTCTTACTAGGCACCGTAGAACACATTCAGGAGAGAAACCCTTTAAGTGTTCCCACTGTAATAAAGGATTTTCTGAAAAGAATAATCTTATTAGGCACCTTAGAACACATACAGGAGAGAAACCCTTTAAGTGTTCCCACTGTAATAAAGGATTTTCTGAAAAGAATAATCTTTTAAGGCACCTTAGAACACATTTAGAAGAGAAACCCATTAAGTGTTCCCACTGTAATAAAGGATTTTCTGAAAAGAATAGTCTTACTAGGCACCTTAGTAAACATACAGGAGAGAAACCATTTAAGTGTTCCCACTGTAATACAGGATTTTCTCTAAAGAATGACCTTACTAGGCACCTTAGAACACATACAAGGAGAGAAACCCTTTAAGTGTTCCCAGTGTGATCAGAGATTTGTTTGCAAAAGTAATCTTGCTACCCATTCAAGAACACACAGTGGAGAAAATCCTCACCGATGTTCCTATTGTGATAAAGGATTTTCTCAAAAGAATGACCTTACTAGTCACCATAGAACACATACAAGAGAGAAACCCTTTAAGTGCTCCCACTGTAATAAAGGATTTTCTGAAAAGAATAATCTTACTAGGCACCTTGGAACACATTTAGAAGAGAAACCCTTTAAGTGTTCCCACTGTAATAAAGGATTTTCTGAAAAGAGTAATCTTTTAAGGCACCTTAGAACACATACAGGAGAGAAACCCTTTAAGTGTTCCCACTGTAATAAAGGATTTTTTTTCGAAAGAATGACCTCATTAGCCACCTTAGAACACATACAGGTGAGAAACCCTTTAAGTGTTCCCAGTGTGATAAGGGTTTTTCCCAAAAAGGTACTCTTATTATACACTTAAGAACACACAGTGGGGAAAAGCCTTATAAATGTTCCCATTGTGATAAGGTTTTTTCTACCAGAAGTAATCTTAGAACCCATTCAAGAACTCACAGTTGAGAGAAGCCTTATCTACCTGGTATGTACCTACTGTGATATGATAAAGGATTTTCTCTAAAGACTATTTAGCTTACTAGGCACCTTAGAAGTCATACAGGAGATAAACCCTTTTAAGTGTTCTCAGTTTGATAAAGGATTTCCTAATAATAGTACTCTAATTCATTATTTAAGAACAACCAGTGGAAAAAAGATTCATTGATGTTCCTATTGTGATACAAGATTTTCTTAAAAGAATAATTTTACTAGGCACCTTAGAACACATACAGGAGAGAAACCCTTTAAGTGTTCCCAGTGTGATCAGAGATTTGTTTGCAAAAGTAATCTTGCTACCCATTCAAGAACACACAGTGGAGAAAATCCTCACCGATGTTCCTATTGTGATAAAGGATTTTCTCGAAAGAATGACCTTACTAGGCACCGTAGAACACATACAGGAGAGAAACCCTTTAAGTGTTACCACTGTAATAAAGGATTTTCTCTAAAGAAAGACCTTACTAGCCACCTTAGAACACATACAGGAGAGAAACCCATTAAGAGTTCCCAGTGTGATAAGTTTTTTTTGTATGAAAGGTACTCTTATGAGGCATTTAAGAACACACAGTGGAGAAGGGCCACATCGATGTTCCTATTGTAATACAGGATTTTCTCAAATAGAGTAATCTTACAAGCCACCTTAGAACACATACAGGAGAGAAACCTAGCTTGTAGTGTTGCTATTGTGATAAAGGATTTTCTCAAAAAAATGAGCTGACTAGCCACCTTCGAACACATACAGGGGAGAAACCCTTCAAGTGTTCCCAGTGTGATAAGGGTTTTTCTTGCAAAAGTACTCTTATTAAATCTTTGAGAAAACACAGTGGTGAAAAGCCTGATAAATATTCATATTGTGATAAGGTCTTTTCTCATTGAAGTAACATGAGAACCTATTTAATAATGCACAGTGGAGAAAAGACTTATTAATGTTCCAATTGTGTAAAGGGAATTTTTAGTAAAAGTCATCTCACTAAACATCTGAAAAACACATTTGACCAGTTCGATGTTTCCAATTTGATATGGAATTTTCTCAACAACTTGATGTCACCTTTCATATAATAATTTTTATAAAGGCAGTAATGATTGATTATTTCTTCATTTTATAATTCATTGATTTGTAATTAAGAGATGAACTATATTGATACACTTCTGTGATATACATGTACTTGATTTGATCATTGTATCTGACAAACCTTCAAAGAAATCACACATGGGAGAAAATCAGAACACAGAACCAATTTTAGTAAAAGTTAATAGAAGAATCCAATAGCCATGTATGAGAAGAAGAAAGAACTTACTAATTTTCCAATTGTGAAAATATTTCTAAAAAATCTGGTCTTGCAAAGCTTCTAAGGAAAATTACACTAATGAGAAAAGCCTCCTGCTCCTGTTTTGATTCATCTAGGCATACAGTGTAGAAAATCTTTATCTACTCCTCTTCTTATGACATCACCTCCCCATTAGGCCTTTGGTTTGAGGTCTTATCTGTCACATCACCCTCACAACCATATACTGGTACTCTGTAGTTTTGTATTGACATTTGAGGTTCAAAAGCCAGACAATCTGTTTTAATGAAAAATTCACCGCATGGACTCCATTTCAAATGAGAGTGCATGTATTTAATGTCAAATTGTTTTAATTCTTTATTCAATGTGGCTGATTGAATTTTTCGTTAATGAATAAAATAATAGCTTTAAATCGAAGGTATGATTTGTAATTTATTTTCACCACCTACAGCACTGTATACATACAAAAAAGTTATATTTTATTTAATTGCAGTTCTTTCAAATGCTCTTCAAATACTAATCCCCTAATTCCATAAAATCTGAGTTTGGCAAATAACAATTGATGATTAATGCAATCAAAATATTTTGAAATATCCAAGTACAAACCAACAGTATGTTTTTTATTATCAAGAGCATACATCACCTGATCTAAGCAGAGTTCAATGATAGGTTATAAATCCATATTGAAAGTTAGATAGAAAGTTAGTTTTCTCTAGAATTATAACAAGCGCATATAAAATAAATGCTCACGAACCCTGGTAGTACTCAAATAGGATGGTCATTTACAAAATGATCAATATGACCCTTTTTGAATATGGGAGATACCTTTACTTGCCCAGACACAGACAGATAAGTTAAATATATAATTAATAGATAATATAATCAATAAATCTATGTTCTGTTTCACAATGGTAGTACTGATACTATCATGACCTGGGATTTTCTCTGGTTTTAACTTTTTAAATATTTCAATAATTTCATATTCTATGGGTTTTAGAAAAAAAAGAAACATAGAAATAGAAACATGGCCTTGTAAATAATTCAAACATTGAGTAAAATCAATATTCAATGTATCAGAACCTTGGGTCCAATACTTACAATGTATTGATTACATTTATTTGCTATTTTATTGAAATTTGTAATAACACAATTTTCATTTTCATCGAAAGTGGATGGAATATCTAAATTCTTAGTTCTTCCCAAAAACTTCATTAATAGCTCCCCATACAGGTTTGAGTGCGTCGGTAGGGATTGTGTGCACAAGGTACCTTTGAATAGACCAAATTCAAAGGTACCGCGTGCACACAATTCCACCGACCCACGAATTAAACCTGTGCATCATCTGTTTTATAAGATGGGGCCCAAAATTGTCAAAAATACACAATTTTGTTATTTTACAGATTTACTGGATGCATGGCAAAATCATGCGTCCCGTATTTTTTTTTTACCGGACACACGATTTTTAACTTACCATAAAATAAAAATAAAATAAAAAAAAATTGTATGTGGACATTAAACTGTAAATTATAGAATTTGTTTTAAAAAAAATTAAACTGATTATAATTATCAACAACAAAAAAAAAAAAAAAAAATTGTCACCAAAAAAAAATTATCAAAAATATCATTAAAAATTTTTTTGGTATAAAAACAAATTTATTATTAAAAAAAAGAAGAGAATTATTTTTAAAAAAAAGAAATCGGTGGTATCGGTCGCCGATATCGCGTGCATCCAGTAAAAATAATTACATGGTAATTGACCAATCAGATTGCAGGGATTCTTCTACCCATCTTATAATATTTTACAACCAATCTTACTATTATATATAAATTTAGTATAATATTGTTTGGCAGTTCGAATTGTATTTGTGGGAATATTCCTACATGTTTTATAATAGTTTAAACATATTTGTGGCTTACACCCAGTAAATGAGATTGATTGATCGATCTGTAATTGAAAAACAAGTCAGAAAAAATCTTGGAACCAGCGGGATTTGAACCTGCCATCTACTGCTTGCCGGGCAGCAACTCTACCACCAGGCCATCACTGGTCCATGGCACAGTCACGATGAACTAGAAACAAATAACGTGTATGTTTAAGTTCCTTAGGTCTTTTCTGAATTTTTTCATACAAGAATATTTTTTTCTACATGATTCAGAATGCCACAAGTTATCTAGGGTATCCTTTTAACAAATGGAAAAAAATTATTCAAAAATATCTTTCAAAATGTGTAGAAATCTACCATATGCTATGTCTGTTACACTACATTCTAATACACTGTCCCATGATACATTACTGAGGCGATTTCAAAATTGTACACACGGTAATTATTTTCCGACATGTCAAAAATATATGTATTTTTAGATGATTACATACATGGTTTGGTATCTGCCTTAGTAATAGCAAAAATAAGTAAGGGATCACATATATCTGCAATCAATATACCGGTACCACTCTTTACAATCCACTAGTCCTTATCATTCATAAAATATTATCAATCAAAGTAACACTGGGTCCAGCTATTCTATTGGGTTTCAAAATGATAGGAGAAAAAAAAATGTGCATTCCTCGTTTCTAAAAATAAATTTACATTTCGATTTGTATAAAAATCGAGCAAGTTTAGTTAAAATCTCTGAGTACATAGTTGCTTTTTCATTGCACATTTTGTATAGTACTGCTGTTAGATAAGCACTGGGCCCTGTCTTATAAAGAGGTGATATTAATCACAACTTATTTGTGATTGATATCGATCGCAACTATGTATATAAGAGATAGGAGACTGCAAAATTGCGATTTATTGGAAGACTTGCAATTGATTCAGATCAATCATAGCTCTTTATAAGACGGGGGCTTGAGATAAAATATTCATCACTCTGTTTTTACCCTTTTGTAATATTTCAATACAATGTGTCTCTATATTATAATTAAATCAATACATTCTTTTACAATGAACTTATTTGAATAATGATGACGCCAAATCCATAACCATGACTCTCTCTGGTTTTTGCCATAAAATATTTAAGTAGGAAATGTTTTCCAAGGAATTCATGTCATCTGTAGTGTTAACCATGTTTCACTCAAAGCAATAACATCTAATTCTACTTTCAATAACTGAAGGTACACAGATAAAGCTTCATGGTTCTTATTCAAGCTTCTACAATTCATATGAACGAGTAAAATATTTCTAGAATTTTGACAAATCAACGATCATATTATTAAAATTGTCAGGGACAAAATATGGTGTACATGCATGTATCTGTTTCACACACTCCATCAAAGTGATCAGGTATGATAAATTCATTCATTACATATAGACATACAGGAAATATGATTTTGAAGACATGTAGCAAATTCCTTTAAAAAAAGAAGGGAAAAGTCAATAAATTCCTTTAAAAAGTAAAATGTCAGATAAGAGATATGCCTTGGTGCAGTGTAAGATTACTCTTAGATTGCACCAATTAAGATAATTCAGTTACATTGTTAAAGTACAAATCAAGGTTTTATCAAATCTTCTTTGCAGTTGATGAGTTTCCTGTTTTGGGTGCTGGTTTTGTTTGGGACCTATCAAATAATTCTTTCATCAGAAAACCATGCGCCTTGAACATTATGCAAAGTTGACTGTATTGAAGGTTTTAGACCATTACATGATAGTCTGCATCTAGGCAGTCTGAATATGCCTGATGGTGATATCTCTTCACTCTACAGTGATTTTAAATTTTAATTTTGACACTTACCTTAAGTAGAACTTCTCTTTAATAGGGATGTAATTACTTTGTTTTTCTCCCCAGATTTGGACAATGGACAGGACAAGATACACTCAATTATGACAGCATGCAGTGGAGAGGGGTCCCATCTGTGTTTACATTGCAGTAAAACATTTACTGATGAGAATTGTGGCAAAAATCCTAATAAGTGTTTCCAGTGTGATATGGGATTTCCTCATAAAAGTACTCTTATTAGTCGTTTAAGAACACACAGTGGAGAAAATCCTCACCGATGTTCCTATTGCGAAAAAGGATTTTCTCAAAAGAGTAATCTTACTAGGCACCTTAGAACACATACAGGAGAGAAACCCTTTAAGTGTTCCCAATGTGATAAGGGATTTTATCAAAAAGGTGCTCTGATTAGGCATTTAAGAACACACAGTGGAGAACACCTTCATCTATGTTCCTATTGTAATACCGCATTTTCTCAAAAGAGTACTCTTATTAGGCACCTTAAAACACATACAGGAGAGAAACCGTTTAAGTGTTCCCACTGTAATAAAGGATTTTCTCTAAAGAAAGACCTTACTAGCCACCTTAGAACACATACAAGAGAGGAACCCTTTAAGTGTTCCCAGTGTGACAAGGTTTTTTCTCAAAAAGGTTCTCTTATTATTCATTTGAGAACACACAGTGGTGAGAAGCCTTATAAATGTTCCCATTGTGATAAGGTTCTTTCTAGCAAAATTCACCTTAGAACCCATTCAAGAACGCACAGTGGAGAAAAGCCTCATCGATGTTCCTATTGTGATACAGGATTTTCTCAAAAGAATAATCTAACTAGGCACCTTAGAACACATACAATAGAGAAACCCTTTAATTGTTCCGACTGTGATAAAAGCTTTCCTCAAAAGAAAGACCTTACTAGGCACCTTAAAACACATACAGGAGAGAAACCCTTAAAGTGTTCCCGTTGTGATAAGGGTTTTGCTTGCCAAAGTAATCTAGCAAGGCATCTACTGACACATACAGGAGAGAAACCTTTTAAGTGTTGCTATTGTGATACAGGATTTTCTCAAAAGTCATATCTTAATAGCCACCTTAGAACACACACAGGAGAGAAACCCTTTAAGTGTTCCCATTGTGATAAGGGTTTTTCTTGCAAAACTAATCTTACTACCCATTCAAGAACGCACATTGGAGAAAAACTTCATCGATGTTCCTATTGTGATGCAGGATTTTCTCAAAAGAATAATCTTACTAGGCACGTTAGAACACATACAGGAGAAAAACCCTTTAAGTGTTCCCACTGTGATAAGGGTTTTGCTTGCCAAAGTAATCTAGCAAGGCATCTACTGACACATACAGGAGAGAAAACTTTTAAGTGTTGCTATTGTGATACAGGATTTTCGCAAAAGTCATATCTTAATAGCCACCTTAGAACACATACAGGAGAGAAACCTTTTAAGTGTTCCCACTGTGATAAGAGTATTTCTCATAAAGATAATCTTATTATTCATTTAAGAACACACAATGGCAAAAAGCCTTATCGATGTTCCCATTGTGATAAGGGATTTCTTCATAAAAGTACTATTATTAATCATTTAAGAAGACACAGTGGAGAAAAGCCTCATCGATGTTCCCAGTGTGATAAGAGTTTTTCTCATAAAGGTAATCTTGTTATTCATTTAAGAACACACAGTGGCAAAAAGCCTTACCAATGTTCCCATTGTGATAAAGGATTTCCTCATAAAAGTACTCTTATTAATCATTTAAGAAGACACAGTGGAGAAAAGCCACATCAATGTTCATATTGTGATTCAGGATTTTCTCAAAAGAATAATCTCACTAGGCACCTTAGAACACATACAGGAGAGAAACCATTTAAGTGCTCCCATTGTAATAAGGGTTTTTCTTGCCAAAGTAATTTAGCAAAGCATCTATGGACACATAAAGGAGAGAAACATTTTAAAGAGAAGGTTGAGTTCTGGGAAGAGGTGAAAAATAATTTGTGAGCATTACTCATTCTTATTATGCAAGTGTGGAAGAACATCAGTTTAGACATGTTCCCTGAAAAGCATGGCTCTCCAAATGCCTTCATATTCTAAATATGCATGTAACATCGTAAAAATCGGGGGCCGGCTTTTTACGCCACGTGTTCGTGTAGTCCCATATACATCTTTCTATGCAAGTGTTTGTAACTTTACCAAGACTTGGCCAAATTTCTTATCATTTTGATTATTCCAGAACCTTGCAATACACACAAATTCTTATATGCTATATGATCAACCTTTTCTGGTCGGTTCCACACCGTTTCTTTCACAATGCAATCGCATGACAACTCAACTTCATCTTTAAGTGAGATACAAGATTTTGTAATAGAAATACCCTGACCCGTCATTTGAGAACACACAGTGCTGAAAAGCCTTATAAATGTGATTGTGTGTTGTTTTTTCCTGCACAAAATAAACTGAATACCCCTTCAAGAACGCACAGTGGAAAAAAGCTTACGTCCCTATTGTGATATAGCATTTTCTGAAAACGCTAAGCTTACCCTTGTGTACCCAGTGTGATAAGGGATTTCCTTATAAAAGAATCATTTTACAACACACAGTGAAGAAAAGCCTTATCGATCTACCTAATGTGATACAATATTTGTTCAAAAATCTAATCTTACTAGCCACCTAGAACACATATATAAAGTACAAGCCAGAAACCCTTAAGTGTTCCCAGTGTGATAAGGGATTTTCTCATGAATGTAATCTTACTAGCTCGTCATCTAACAATACATACTGGAGAAAAGCCATTTAAATGTTTACTCTGTTAAAAAAGGGGATTTTATCCCAAATACCGTGTATAATCTTGCTTATCGCCTAATAAAAAACAAGAAAAATGCTATATAAATGTTTCAAATGTAATAAGGGAGTCTGGTGTATAAGTGATCTTACTGCCAAAGGACATTAGTGCCGCGGTGGGACTCGAACCGCAGACCTTGTGATCCACAGTCCGATGACATATCTACTCGACCAAGACACTTCTTAAAATGACACCTGGCTCAAATACTGCCCAGGGAGTGGAGCATGTTGAGATCAGCAATTGAATCCAATGACCGGGGTATCAATAAAGACAATGTAAAGTACATGTGTACTTTGAAACTTAGTATTAAGCACTATACCAATGCAACTATTAAAGGTGTATTATAAAGAGGTATACAAATGTGACTTTTATTATTATAAAGGTTTTTTTTTAATCTAGAAGAAATCCTTATTTCATAGCCTTGTTAGAACATATAGGAGAAAGCAGGGAATAAAAGCCATATCAACTTCTCAATGCAATAATGGAATTTCTCAAAAATGTCCACTTACTAGCCTTCTACATTGAAGAAACGTTTTATATTGTATCGTTCAATTAGGGGCTAGGAGTTTTTTTGGAAAGAATCTTTTTTATAGCAGATTTCCGGTTTTGAGAAAATGTCCTAAATAGTGTTGCTATTTCATGTGTAAGACACCCTATATGTTCATGTACATTTATATATTTTCAGTGTCATGAATGTAGATTTTCATTTTTTTTTTCAGTGTCATGAAAACAGTCATGAGTCCATGTAGCAATATTTTGTGTACTGTGAATTTATTACAAAACTCCAGGAGGGGGGCATTACAACACATGGCGAGCTTGACATAAGATTTCATTTTACAAGCTAAATAAATCCCAAATTTTGTTTGTACAAGTACTCACAAATAATCAATTTTAATTATTCTAATTTTGGGAAGAAGCGATATATATCTTTTCTCGTATATGATGTTTATTCCCCAGGCAACCATTTAAAAGGATAGTATATGTATTTATTATTGTGTGTACAAAATATACATGTGTGTGTTTACTCTGGAAAATATATTTCTAGATTGAATGTAATCTTGATATTGATATTTCTCTTTTGTATCTTTTATCAGATGTTAAAACGATTTACTCATATTTTTTATTTCTCTGCTCTCATTCAACACAACTTGGGAGGACTTTCATCCCTAATTGATCTCTGTTTCATAGACTGAACACTTTTACATAAAAGGTTTTTCCTCCTTCATTTGTTATGAAAGAACCACAGTATTATCATGTGTATTAATAGTGATTTTGTTTATTATTACATGTATCTGGAACTCATGTTATTGTATTGTAAGCATACGGCACACTATAGGATTTCACTAGCATCCTATTTTCGATGAAGTTGCAAAATATGAACATTCTATTATGTAAATTGTTATGATTGTCTAAATTGTGGTATATCACCTTTATCATTCTATTAACCATCTCCTCCTGTCAATTTCTCATACATCTTATTTCATTCCATCCCCAACATCATTTTTGTATAAAGGAATTATTAAGTTTTATACAGCATTGCCACACCTTCAAGCTAAGCGTTAATATATGGCAATCCTTCTTTCTTATTCTGTCATGTTAATATTACGATGTAAGTGTTGTACTTTGATGTGTATTAATTATATGTTTATTATTGTGATTATGTTGTAATTAGTTTGTAATTTTGGAAAGAGATGATGAAGAGAAATGAATAAATCAAATTAAAATAAATCAATAAATTATTCATAGAATAAAATTTCCAGAATATTGCAATTCTTCTTGTCGGAGGAAATTCAAATCAGCTCTAAATCCTAGTGATGTCCGAACAATCATGCAACATTCTACAATTTGAAGCTGATTTTGCATTTACTTTATATAACTAGAAGATTATTTTTGTTTAAATTTCCATATATGATGTAAATGTGATTTATTGGAAAATCGGATCACGGTGGAGTTACTCAAGGTTACTTTTAAATTTCTTAAGGGCTGAAAATGAAAGAAAATATATATTTCTTTTCTTTCTTACACTTCAAGTCAGTTCAATTCAGTAATACTTTTATTTGACAATGCCTTGCAGCCATCTCTCAATCTCATTTCAATTAAAAATTGCATTTAAGATCAAGTGAAAATCTTGAAGAAAATCTGATAAATTAATCAGAAAATACCAATGAATTTTGGGTACTGATCAAAATGGAGAGGTCATCGTAAGGTGTGTGAAAGAGATTATTAGATCAACTACAACTTTTAAAATCGTAACATAAATTTCCCCTGATTTCGTTTTTTTAAAAATAATTCTTCGGCTGTCAGGGTGGACTCCCCTTTTTAGTATTATATCAGGTGTACGATCTAGGGCTAGCATTGGGAATGAGTAGGTAAGGTTCAGGCCTGATGAGAACCCGATTTTCCCGATTTTTCCCTATTTTTTTTTTCTTCCCGATTAAAAAAAAAAAAAAAGCCATTTCCCCCGCGAATCCTCTTCACTTTTTTTTTACTCAAGGGGGGCGTGGTTGATGGGAAAACCAAAAACCTATTTTTTTGTAGTGCTCACCATCACTCCTGAAGGTTGAGTACTGGCTCTGTGAGGGATGACATAAAATAAAAATTCTATAATAAGTTATTGTAATCTGCTACTTTATGATTTAATTGGTGGGGGGGGGGGGGGGGGGGTGGAAGGTTGCCCTGATGTAAATGCTAGATTTCCTAAACTATAAGAAAAAGGGAATACATGTATTAATTTGTAACGCATATGCGCTGTACATTCTCTCCCCTTCTCTCTCTCTAGAATATACACTAGTCAGTCCCATGTGATGGAAAGGTGATTGACCACTTGCCTATGGAAACCAGGTGGTTTTTATAAGACCCATGGGGATGGGACAATTCAGTACACTGGCGTACTGGTGGGGGAGCTAGGGGGGGGGGGGGC